>CM021101.1:145421952-145699182 GCA_007115665.2 Sequoiadendron giganteum
AAAAGTTTCAAATACATCAAATTTTTGCCTAAGGAAATAAATCCATACCTTCCTTATTGCATCATCTATGAATGTAACACAATACCGAGAGACACTGAGAGAAGTGTATAGGAGCAATTTTTCACCCCTTATGCAAATTCCCCTTTCACATACCCTTACCTTAGAAAATCAAATCCAAAGGAAAAATTCTATATCACCCAACTTCCTTCCTTCCACTTGACACCTGTCATTCATGTCAGTGAGAGAATATTTGTTGAGGATGCATCCAAGACGTGTGGACATCCACACAATGTGTTGTCATCCCTGACGGATTCTTTTGTTTGAAGTTGGTAGAATCGTTACACTCCCAATTGGGGATGACTTGTAACATCCCTCTTCGACCAATCGACCCAAAAATATCTTATTCTTCCTCACTCTTCCTTCAAATTCATCCATTCTCACTTCATTTGATCTCTACACACATTCTCAAGCCATCTCTTAGCACTTCCAACATTCACTTCACTTTCAAGCAACACTTTAACACTTCATTGCAGTAGCAACACTCCATCAACTCCACATAGCAAGTGTGAAGCAAGCCATAAAAGCATGGGCTTGGAGTCTTGTGAGACCTCCCTTCATCACAGTTGCGACTGTGGTGACCTTGCCAAATTTGTATTCTCCTCCATTGGCTAGTGAGATTTTGGGTGGAGGTGGTAATGTTTCATCCGACCCTTTGTGTTTTGGTTGAGTAGCATTGTATTGTTTTGTAGTGTTTCTATTCTCTTTTCTTTCCTTTATCACATATTTCTACTACATTTCTTTTTGGCTATCCATTGAGGTGGAAACACCAAAATAGGGGTCTGACTAAGGCATACCCCTATACAACCCCAAGAATTTTCCCTCTTGCTTGTGTGTAGGTGAACATACATGTGGAGATAGTTGGCGAACAATCATTTTTGTGAGATCATCTTCATCACCCTAGATTTTCTTTATTTTCTTTATCATCTTCGTCTCTATTTCTCATACTTTACCTTTCTATTTTTTCCCGTCAAAACCAACTAGCTAGGCTATTAGTTAGTTTTTGAGTAGTTTGTATTGTGTTCACTATTTTATGATCATACAAATGCCAGCATGTCATGCTATCATCCTAGAATCGTGTTGCTGTCCTTAGATAGAGAGCTATCTGAGACATAGTATTGACTCCAAAAACCAACTCGCCTAGCCCAAACCTAAGTTCAAGATTTGTGGGGTGGTAGAAGTACATTATAGTGCTCATCATTCTTGATCCTTGCCCCAAGACATCTTTTAGAATGAGGTAAGTTAGGGCGGCCCTCCGCTCTCGGCTCTCCATGACCTAGAGCCTTGACGTGGTTGGTCCCCCTCTCTTACATTTTTGGTGAACCCAATGTGAAGAAACATCTTCCCATTTGTTGGTGTTGAGACTTTTCCATTGTACCTTGTGATCATTTTACCCTTGAGTGTTGTGAAGGTTTATGAGCATCACAACCTAGTCCATGACCTCTAGGTACATTTTCAAGAGAAGTGTGCAACACCTTCCAATGGAGAAGACAAAGGTCACTTCTGGTTTCTCTACAAGCCCTTTTTTAAGATCTGTCATTGGTCTCTCTACCCAAGAGTAGTTGTCAAGGGGTGAGGTAGGATTCTTCGATGAGACCAACCATGCCCCCACTCCTCATGCATCTCCTACACCGTCATTAGATGAGCACGAGGCCATTCACATTCCTTTAGAATATATCTCTACCCTTAGCAAAGGGTTGGGTGATTTGGAGAATCACCTAGAAAGGGATCCGAAGTTGGGTAGAGCCACTTAGGTTATTAGCAAAATAAATATATGGTGGGAAAAGATTGAATAGGCATAAAAATCTTGGATAGTCTCTCTAGTCTAACTGAAGTGTGTGCCCTTCCAAACAACACTAACATTATATAAGGGGCCACTCTCAAAGAACATGAGAAACAGTTAGGGATGTCGATGCCTCCCAAGTCTATGTATATGGCCAACACAACCCTGTTGATCAACATCCTCTCTGCCTCTGAGAGGTCTGAAACTATCAAAGCAAACATAATACCCTTAGGATTTAGTTTCACCCCTCTTGTCACCCTTAGCAGTGGAGGTTTTGTTGGGCTGAGTGGTTGGGGCTTTGGTAGTGGTGGTGGCTTCAACAACGAGGTGGCACTGGTGGTGGATTCGGAAGTGGAGGTGGCTCTAGTGGAGGCTCTACTGGTAGTGGTTGCTTCGGAAGTGTTTCCGATAGTGGCCATGTTGGTGGTTCTGGAGGTGGCTCCAGTGGTGGTTCTAGAGGAGGTCCCACTAGACCTTTGTCATCCCAAGATCCTATTATGAACACTCTTCTTCAGAATATGGGTAAGATGCAAAGCTAACTGGTGAGTCTCCCCCAAGCCTTTGCATAGCCTATCTTTCAACCCTTCTTCTAACATAGCCCATTGATGGTAGCAATCTTAAGTACCCCCTTCCAACAAGGAATGGAGATTCCCAAATTGAAGAAGTATGACAGAAAAGAGGACCCACAAACACATGTGTCCGCCTTTAATGCCTTGCGTAAAAACTTCTTCCATCACAATGCATTGATGGAGAAATTGTTCCCTTGATCTCTTAATGATACAATGCTTGAATAGTATTGTTCCTTACCCGACAACTCTATTTTCTCATTTGATCAACTTGTAAACTAGATTCTTTGATAGTTCCAAGCCAACATCGAACTGAAGATGACCTTTTCAGATCTCGTTCGATATAAACAAGGGGATACTTGGAAGGTTACTAATTTTATATTGCAATATCAAGCACTCTTCTCAAAGATCTCATACCCACTGCTTGATTCTGATGTGCAAAAGGTATTCATTAGGAACTTATAGAGAACTTAGCAAGAAATTTTTTCCCTTATGAAGTACCCTTCTTTCACGCATTTGTGTGCATATTTGTGTGCAATTCTACGAGAATATCAACAAACTGTAGTCTAGTTTGGGGGATCCTCCTCGCACTCCCATCTAGAATGGAAATCCATTGTATCAATCTTTGGGAAAGGTAAGGTTGTCATGAATGTAGTAGCTGCTACGAATGATAACGACCTTAGACGCAACATGAAGTTCACAAAGTTAGTAGAATCTTATTCTTCCATCTTACAGAAGTTGCTAAAGGATAAGATTATAACCTTGGAGAACCCTAACCTCTCAAGGATCCTTACCCTAGTTGGTACGATGCAAATACCTTTTGTTAGTACAATCGAGTTAACAAACACGATATCGAACGTTGTATGCACCTGCGTCATGAAATACAAGGCCACATCAAGGACGATACTATTCGACTTGACAGAAGTAAACAAAATGCAAATAAATCGGTGGTAAAAGTGAATAGTGAGTTGTAGATATACATGGACACGTTTTTGTCACATTATGCCAACTTGATTATAGATCCCTCTGATTCTGCCACTCAACCCGAGGCGTACATTAACATGGTCATGGTTACTCCTACCATGCAACCTATGATTAGCTCACTGCAAGTGACATTCACCTCACAAGATATGCCCTTAAACAACAAGCCTTCCCCCCTCTACATTCCCATTCGCCTCAATAGCAACATTATGATGGGGGTCTTAGTTGACTCCACGAGTCGAGTGAATGTCATTACAAAAGAAATTTTGTTGCTAAATTCATTGCAGAGGGAGGAGTATGATGAAATGAAGTCTACCATTCGTACACATGATGGCCTCTATCTAAAGCCATATGGTTGAATAACTCTATTTGTCCTAGTTGGACCTAGCATTGTAGATAGTTTTCAATGTTATTTTGGAGTCAAATTTGTTCAAGCTGAAGCTAGGCATACCTTGGTTAGCTTCTATGAATGGAATCGCCTATGTCATTCATAAGTGTTTAAAATTCTCCCATGAAGGTACTATGCACGTGGTTCATGATATTGGATACTAGATGTTGGTGTCCCATGGGGGCTACTCATTGGATTATTTTTGGCCCGTCTCAATCGGTCTGCTCCCCCCAAGAATAGACCTAATTTACAAGAACTATGTGAAGTATAAGACCAAGGGAAAGGTACAACCAAAATTGACCCTTCTAGTAGTGCAACAACCAACCACCTCCTCTTCCTGAAAGGGAAAGGAGAATCTCGACTCTCATCGGGATGCCTCATCCACTCCTCTCTCTAGAAAAGAGTTTTGGATGAATATTCTTGGCTTTTACCAACTAAGTCTAATGGTTCTTGATTGGTATAGAACCAAGATTAGGATATTGGATCTCCCTACAAAACCACCTAGAACTTGGTACTACTTGTATAACAAGAGAAAAGGTCCCCTTGGGGAATCCTCTATGTCTCGACCTCCACGACCTCCCACCACTTCTTCTCCTAAAATAGTAAATGGGAAGAGGCCCACTACCGAGGCACTAGAGCTAACTCATCCTATTGTTTCTCAACCTACTCCTCTTGCTCCCATTCAGAAGTCTATCCCTCCATTAGAAATGACTATGATAGACACCCCTATGGCTGAGCAGGAGCCTTCCATCCCTTCATAGCTCCCAACCTCTAGCTCAAAGAGTTTCAAAAACTACCTTATGCATGAGCGCAAGCATCGATGAAAAGGATTTGGTGGCTGAGCAAGCTGCTTTGCAAAGAAAACAAGAGGATTCAACCACCCCTGTATTAGGGCCTCCTGATGTGTCCTCCTCTCTCCTCCCCTCTTCTTTTGTTCAATCGATTTCAATCTCACTTTCGACTCTTGTTGTGAATATGAATGTGCCTAACCTTGAAAAGGTGCAGGTTTTCATCACTCCTTTAGTTGATTCACCCCTTTTGATGTCCCTTCCAGACATTCCATCATTCCATAAGCCCATGGATATGCTAAATACTTTGGTGGTATTTGCTGTAGTTTTTTCCTCCTCCTCTTCCTCTGCTCTTCTTGCCTCATCTGTAGAGAGTTCACATCTCTCGATGAAGTAGAAGGTAGAGGTTGGCTCTTCTAGAAATGGAGGGTGTAAGAAGATCCCACCTTCTCTGAAAGTTGGTCCTGTGCTAGCTTCCTCTGTCCTAGTAACGAAGCAAACCTAGACTTCCCTTGAGTTTGTCACCACTCTTGAGTCACTCAGTGAGCCAAGCAGTGAATATCGGGTGTTACCCTCTCTATTTTTTGAGGTATGACATGGCACTCCTATAAAGTGCATGTTTAACTCTTTGGATGAAGTTTTGGCCTTGTCAGAGATCTTCAAAAAATCGTTGACCATAGCTCCACAAGAGCCTAGCAGAGGAGACCTTGCAGGGCCTTCTTCCTTAGCCCTTGTTGCGGGAGGATCAAAAGCTCCTCCCCTTAATATTCCACCACTGCAGGCTTGTCCTCCTTCCCCTTATAATGATCTAGATTAGGAAGTGGACAACCTCTTGGTCAACGAGTATTAGGGGGAGGCCTCTTCTTTATCTTTAGAGTAGATGTATTTGTGTGTTGTGATGTGTTCCCTCGTGATTGTGCTATATGTTCCTGGACGACCCTTGTCACCCTTATTGGTGTTTGGATACATGAGTGATTTTTGTGTCGTGAACCTTCTTCTATTTGTATCATCATTCTTCCTTGTTTATGTTTGATTTTCGACAAATTGGGGATGATGCAAAGTGTTGGGGGTATTTAGGCTTCCCTTCCATGTTGACCTAATTTTTTTATTTTTAATTTGTCTTCTCGTGCATTCTTCACATGGTCTAATAGATTAGGGGCTTGATGGAAGTTCATTAATATACTATTACTATACCTATATATATATTCATGAGCAACTCTTACCCTGAAATATCTGATCACCGCTATGCCCTTTGTTTGTGATGTCTTTGTCTCTTTTTACTTTTCTTTTATCTTTCCCTCTTCTTTTTTTGAGTTGTGATGTTGTGGTGCTTATGTGTTGTCCCTAATGCATGCGATAACATCACCACAGTGACATCTCAGTATGTATTGTGAGCCACAACAACATTTTTTCATTCTTTCTTTTCTCTCCTTAGGCTGTCATGTACCTCTATGTTTAGTGCACACCACCCTAAGTGGGGGATTTAATGTCAACCTCAAAATTTTCAGAAAACACATTCATTTTCAACAAATCTTTTCTCAAAAATATTTGCAAACTTTTCAAAAAATCGCATTTACAACTTGGACCCCTAACGAAACATGTTTCCTTCATCATGGGTTCATAGAGAAAGAGCTTGAAAACTTTCCTCTGAGGAGGGAGTAGCCTTTTCCTATGGGAGAAGCCTCAACCTTCCCTTCATGAGGGGGCATTTTCTTGCTTTCAAATTCTTTAATGAAGTGAACATCTTTTGAAAGGGTTCCTTAATGATGAATCAATTTGAGAAAAAATATATTTCTTTCACTTTTAAACAACACATCCCTTGAGTGGCCCTCCTTTTCACGCCAAGTTCCTGAGGGACCCCTTTGAAAGCTTTCCAACCTGTCAATGGTCTGCGTGACTATTCACTTATTTTATTATGTGGTTTCTTTGTGTCTCCTAACATGTTTTATCCATAGATTAACATGTCGCTTCATAGGTGTGCCTATGAAGCCGCTTTCTGACTCTGCAGAGTCCCCTTTTCTGGGTTTCCTCCATCTAAGAGATCTTGGGGGACAACTCCTTGCAAGTCTATGGGCCTATAAAACACTTTCATATGAGTTTCCTCCATATGAGAGATCTCGAGGGATGCCTCCTTGCAAGTCTATGAGCCTATAAGGTGCTTTCATCTAGGTTTCCTCTGTGTGAGAGATCTTGGGGGACACCTCCTTGCAGGTCTATGGGCCTGCAAGATACTTTTTTCTCTTGGTTTCCTCCATGTGAGAGATCTTGGGGGATGCCTCCTTGTAGGTCTATGGGCCTGTAAGGTGCTTTCATATAGGTTTCCTCCATGTGAGATATCTTAGTGGACACCTCCTTGCAGGTCTACGAGCCTGTAAGACACTTTTTCTCTAGGTTTCTTCCATGTGAGAGATCTTGGGGGATACCTTCTTGCAAGTTTGTGGGCCTGTAAGGCACTTATATATTAGGGCTTCTTTCATGTGAGAGATCTTGGGGGTTTCCTCCTTGTAGGTCTATGGGCCTATGAGATGATTTCATCTTACAAGATTTGTCCATTGTTGGTTTGAGGGCCTTTGATGTACTTTGTGTAGCTTCATAGTTCTATGGGGCTATGGAGTCTTTTTGTTTGAAACTCCCAAGGGAGAGTACCTGTGGAGTCCTTTGCTTTCCATGTGCTTTCAAGTGCACCAGATCGTGGTCTGCTTCCTCAATGGTTCAGGTATAAATTTCTAACCCTACTAACTCTTCAATCTACTTTATCAAAGCACTCATCAATATTCTTGCTCACTAAAGTGGGGGCAAAATTTATAGGAGTGAATTTGCACCCCTTATGAAAATTCCCCTTTCACATACCCTCACCTTAGAAATTCAAATCCGAAGGTGAAATTCCACATCACCCAACTACCTTCCTTCCACTTGGCACCTACCATTCATTTTGGTGAGAGAATATTTGTCAGGGATGCACACGTGACACACAGACGTCTGCACAATGCGCTGTTGTCCCTGATAGATTCTTGTGTTTGAAGTTGGAAGAGGCATTACACTCCCGATTAGGGACAAATTGTAATGTCCCTCTTCGAACAAATGACCTGAAAATGCCTTATTCTTCCCCATTCTTCCTTCAAATTCATCCATGCTCACTTCATTTGGTCTATACACACATTCTCAAGCCATCTCTTAACACTTCCAACATTCACTTCACTCTCAAGCAACACTTCAACACTCCATTGTAGAAGCATTACTCCATCAACTCCACATAGAAATTGTAAAGGAAGCCATAAAAACGTGGGCTTGGAGTCTTGTGAGGCATCCCTTCATCACAATTGAGGCTATGGTGTCCTTTCCAAGTTTGTATTCTCCTCCATTGGCTAGTGAGATTTTGGGTGGAGGTGGTAATGTTTCACTCCTCTCCTTTGTGATTTGGTTGAGTAGCATTGTATTTTTTTGTAGTGTTTCTATTCTCTCTTCTTTCCTTTATCGTATATTTCTACTACATTTCTTTTTGGTTGTCTGTGGAGGTGAAAACACTAAAACGAGGGTATGACTGAGGTAGGCCCCTATATAACCCCAATCATTTCCCTATTAATTGTGTGCAGGTGAACATACGAGTGGAGCTAGCTAGTGAACATGCATTTTTGTGAGATCATCTTCATCACCCTAGCTTTAATTTATTTGCTCTATCATCATCTTTATTCCTCATACTTTCTCATTCTTTTTTTTCCCATCAAAACCAACTAGCTAGGTTGTTAATTATTTTTTGAGTAGTTTATATTATGTTCAATATTTTCTGACCGTACGGATGCTTGTGCATCCTAGAGATGCTAGCGCGTGATGTTGTCATCCCAGAACCGCACTATTGTCCTAGGACAAAGAGTTGTTTGAGACATAGTGTCGACTCCAGAAACTAGCTCACCTAGCCCAAACCTAAGTTCAAGATCTATGGGGTAGTAGAAGTACATTATAATGCTCATCATTCTCAATCCTTTCCCCAAGATATCTTTTAGAGTGAGGTGAGTTAGGGTAACCCTCCGCTCTCGGCTCTCTGTGACCTGGAGCCTTGCTGTGGTTGGTCCCCCTCTCTTACAAAAAGATACTTGAGTTAGTCCCTATACACCCATATGCACAAGCTCAAATTTCTCATCTTACTTTTGCTTCCCATCATTGAAAAGAAGATACTTGAGTTGGTCCCTATACATTCGTATGCACAAATGACAATTTCTCATCTTTATTTTGCTTCCCATCCTTGAGAAAACTAACTCTCTTTTGTTTTCCATATACACAACTTTCACATAAATCCATATCAACACATTTTAGACCTGGTAAAACATTCTTTGAATGAATTAATTTCATACCTTTTGCACTCATATGCCCAAGTCTGTTATGCTACAGTGCTAATTCAAAACCCACAACAATTTTCTGATTTTCTGCTTGTTGAATTGCAACAACAATTCCTGAACATTAATTTTTATTTGCAACAACTAAAGTAGAAGGAATGGTATGACTTGTACAAAGATATAAGGTGCCTAATTTCACATCTTTTTCTACCACTAAGGCACTTTTTCTAACCTTCCAATTTTTATCACTAAATATAACAACACAACCTTCATCATCTAATTGCCCTGCTGAAATTAAATTTTTTCTTAACCTTGGAATGTGCCTTACCTCATATAGTAGCCAATGATTCCCATTTTGCAACTTAATCTTGATTTTTTCCTTTCCAACAATCTAGCAAGGTTTATTATCTCCCAAATAAACCATCCCAAAATCCCCTTGGACATAGTAAAAAAATAACTTCTATGGGGCGTAGCATGAAATGAAACCCCTAAATCTAACACCCAAGAATCATCAACATTATCAAGGGAAAGAATCAAAGCATCCTCATCAGATTTATTACTTACCACATTTGTATCTTTATTGTCTTCCTTTTTGTCTCCTTTATTTTTTTGAGACCAACAATCTTTCTTTAAATGAATCGGTTTGTCACATTACCAACAATCCTTCTTTTCTCTGGATTGGGACCTCTTGTCCTATGATTTTCCTCGTGGCTTACTATGATTTCCTCTCCTTTGTTTTGCCCCTGCTTTCTACATTCAAAACATCGTCTAATGTGGATGTACCACCTGAGCTTTTCCTATGCATTTTCTCGCTCAAAATAACACCAACAACATCGTCAAATTTTAGCGTATTTGAACTAGAAATAGAATTACTAACTACCATTACCAAGCTATTCCATCTTTCAAGAAAAGAACACAGAATCAAAAGATCCCTAACTTCTTCATCAAAATTTACATTAACAAAAGTCAATTGACTTTTAACTATGTTAAACTCATTTAAATGATCAACAACTGACCCACCTTCTACCATTTTCATATTAAATAAACGCTTCATAAGAAATACCTTATTTGAAGTAGAAGACTTTTCATATAACTTCCCCAAGCTCTTCATTAAATCTTCAATTGTCTTTTTTTTTTAAATATTAAACGTCACTAATTGTGCCAAGAATAAACAGATACTACCAAGTGTCTTTCTATCAAGAATATCCCAATCTTCATAAGAAATAGTCAAGGGTTTATTGGCTTTCCCTTCCAATGGCCGCCATAAATCCTTTTGATAAAGATAGTCCTCCATCTGCATCTTCCATAACTGAATGTTTTTCCCATTGAGTTTGTCTACCTTCAACTTACCCTCGTTTGCCATAACTCCCACTCAACTATGAGACCTTCCTGCAAAGGATAACTAAACAAAACCTACTTTGATACCACTTGTTATGATTAGAAGGTAGATTTCAATCAGTTAAATACAAATTCGATCAATAAAATAGAGAAATAAAAAACACAAAAATTATGGACAACAAAAGAAGAACACAAAGATTTAATGTGGTTCACCCAAAATTGGGCTACATCCACCAACATAGGGTCTAATATATATTAAAATTCTAGTAAAAAAACCTTACAAAGCATGCAACAACCACTACAACCTACAACAAAAAATTTCACTTGTTGATTTTACATAGTCTTTGCTATGTGTACCCACAGTGCTTCTTGCATTTTTCTAGCCATTGCTATACAATTTTTTGCTAGCTTTTTTCATGACCTGATACTCTCAAAACTCATCACCGAGTGTTCTTATAGAATCCCACACATGTCCCATTAATTAAAAATGAAGTATGGCTATTGGTTGTGCCTCATGCACCCAATAAAAAAATTTGTCTGGGCAACTACATTTGATATTTTCAGCTATCTTTTGACTTTATAATAAGAAATATTGTAACTAATCACTTCCAGCTGTAACTAATCACTTCCAACATTTAATATTTGTTTGTAACCACCTTCTAGATACAAGTGCAACATAAATATTTAATAAGTGCAGCAAATAAAATAAAATAAGAGAAAAATGATTTTATCTAAGTCTGATTGGTCTCCATAACACAATATACCAGACCGAATATCATACATACAGTTTGTCTTGTAGCTAGATTTCAAGAAGATCCTAAAGAAACACATGTTGCAACATTGAAGAGGACATTTAGATATTTAAGAGGCACATTGGATTATGGCTTGTGGTATCCTAAAGATACTGATTTCACATTAAGTGCTTATACAAATGCAGATTAGGTTGGTTGTGTTGGTGTCGTGGTTGAGTAAGAAATGTGATTCAATTTTTTTATCCACTATAGAGGTTGAGTATATTGTAGCAACATCATGTTGTACACAAGTATTATGGATGAGACAAATATTGAAGTATATCAAAGTTGTATATGACAAACCTATATCTATCTTTTATGATAATACAAGTGCAATTAACATTTCAAAGAATTTAGTGATGCATTCAAGGACATAACATATATCTATTAGGTATCATTTTTTGAGAGAGAAGGTTATGGAGAATGAAGTGAATCTTGATTATGTACTACAAAGGATCATATTTTTCATATATTTACTAAGGCTCTTTCTGAGGATACTTTTGAGTATCTTCGAAAGAAGTTGGGGTTATTGCCCCTCCTTTCTTGAACTAGATGCATATGGAGATGCATCAATCTAGTGGATCTATCTCTTTTTTGGATTGATATTGGTGGTTACCTCTTAGGGGGAGTAGGTAGTGTCATATGTTGTCATTGTGTTGCTGATTTAGTTGGGTGTTGATGAGGGTGCAACCCGAGACACAAGAAAATCACACAGAAAAACCAGAGATTCTTATTATTTTCAAAATATAAAATTCTTACATGCAGAGGATCTCCAATCCTCGAGTTTTGCAATACATGCAAATTACAGAAATTCCCTTATTCGCAACATGCGATCTTCTTTTCCCAAAAACTACCCACAAAAATCAGAAACTACTCCATAAATAGCCCAATTCTCTGTTTGGAGCCGAAAACAACATTCTAATTATGCACAAACTTCCAGAAGCCCTAACTCAAGATCTAACCGTGGGCCTTAAAGGCTAACCACTTTCATTTTCCGCCAATTTTCGGGCCCATCCGGAGCCTTTAAGTCCCTCAAAATTAGCTCCGAAGATTTTGTAGGGCAAAAAGCATAAACTGAAACTTGAATAACTTTTGAACCGGGAATGATCTTTGCCTGATTCTTTCACCAAAGTGTTTATTATTCTGTCTTGAAGCTTCCCTTAAATTTCTGTCTCCTCCCACCTTCAAAATCATACCTGCTAAAAAATAGCAGTCGAGCAGAAAAAGTAGAAAAACAGTTCTGAAAGTTGGGAATTCTTCTTCGACGAAAAGGGTATCCAGAAATGCAAAAACATCTACAAAAAAAATCTAAATGAAAGTAAATATATTTTTGGGTGATGTAGGATTTCCCTTACACCACTAGATGCTCCTGCATCAGTTGTACTCCTAAGGGGGAGTATTTAGAGTAGGTATTTTTGGTTCAATGTCAAAGAGGGAGAACAATGAATTTTTTTTATTTTTTGCCATTGATGTCAAAGAGGGAGAGAGAATCATGTGAAAAAGTTATTTTTAGAGAAAGTAGGCTATCTAATCTGAAAAAAAAGGAGAGTGTTCAAAGCTGTTGTGTAGTCTTTGGTGACTTTTCACATCTTGTGTTGCCATCAATGACAAAGGGGGGATTGTTGCAAGTATGAAAGTTTTTCATTGATGTCAATAGGAAGTCTATTGACTACTGTTGTCATTGATGTCAACTATGGGATGAAGATGTCGAGGATATTGAGAAAATTGTGAAAAAGAGGAAAACAAGTTGTGCATGTGTAGTTGAGACTTTGAGGAAGTGTTGTGAGTACATGGAGCTATATTTTTTGTTGTTAAAGTGTCTAAAGATGAGTTGGAATGATGAAATGAGTTGATATGTTGTCTCTAGTACTTGGTTTTTAAGTGCTTTTGAAAAAATTGATAAATAGAGTACACTATGTTGTGTAAGTGTTCATAGTGTTCTTCGGTATTGTGCTTCATGTTTCTTTTGTGTTGATGCTATGCTTGTGAAAATCTTATAGGTTATTCAACGATGTCAGAGGTTGCTATGTCAAAGGTTGCTATATTCAAAATTTGAGTTTGGATCATTGAATAGTGCAAGATATTTTCACCAGTGTGTGAACCAGTTGTTTAGTGATGTTTTTTGTGGCATGAGAGAAATGTATTTTATCTACATTTCTCCCTTATTTGGCTTCAGGTTGTGCAGATTTGAGTTGTTTCTTATAATGCTTTTATCTTTTTATATTCAATTTTTTACTTTATTTGGTGTAGTACAGAGTGAGTTTCATTTATCAGTATGCAAATAAGGGTTACTAGTTGTTTTGAGTTAAAATATTTGTATAATGCGAGCTTGGATGAAGTGTTTGATGAATCTTAAGTAGTTCATGGATTATTATGGATCATGTTCAATTGAATTATGTTCAAAAGTTTCAGATTGATTTAAGTAAGTGTGTACCTAATGATTATGGTGTTTTGCACAGGTGTTGGTCGACCTTGTGTTTAACACTACATGTGAGGCTTGTAAAAGCATGTTGAAGTATGTTGGGATTTATTTGGGTCCTAATTAAGGATTTATGTAGGTCTCCTTTCGTTCCTATCCACCACAAGATTTTTTAGGTGCTGACCTATTTTGAATTTACATGTATAACAAATAGTTTCCAACCCTCTCTGATGGTTTTCAAGGTTTTTGAGGTAGAGTTTGATATAAATATGTATGGTTTGATGAAAGGGAAATATGGAAAGAGTAAGAAGCAAGATAGATGTGAGATTGATGTGAGATTTGTGTGATGCGAATTTGAGCAGAGTAGTGCAAGTTTCACGTTAGGGTTCCTAAAGGTAGTGAGTTGAAGGCATCCAAAATCTTTCATGTGAGACTATGAAAGTATGAGAGCAATTGTGGTGGAATATTTGCTGCATTAAGAAGTGTTATTTGTGTAGCATTATTCTTCTATCTGCTTATATTATTTATGTGGTAGTGAGCCTTGACTATGAGCCTTTTGGACTGTGTGTCCAATTCTGGCAATGAGCCTTTTTGTACTAGTTTTTCTATTACTAGTTGTGAGCTAATCCTCATCGTGGATTTTCCCTCATTAGGGTTTCCACATAAATTTGGTGTCCCTTGTGTATGATGTGATTTCAATTTCTACTATGTGCATTTCATGTTTAATCATTGTGACAAAATAAAGGTTTAATGAATTCTTGTGGATCTGATTATTGTTGAGGGTTTTGAAGGTTTAATTTGCTACAACTGATTCATCCCCCTCTCAGTTGTTTTGTTCATTTCAACATTACAGTGTACTTGGTTAACAGTAAAATTAAAAAAAAAAAGATCAAAACCAACTCGAGATCCCATTTACTAAATGGGATCTCGATCCTTTTTCCAATGGAAAGAATAATAAATATAGAAAATGGGATCTCGTTTAGTAAACGTGATCTTGATTTATAAAATTTGAATTTCAGCCCAGGTTTTTGCTCTGTTAACTAGTTTGGGAAAAGGGTTGGGGACCCAAACCTAGGCTTTAGGATTGGTTTGACTTGCAAGTTGAAGGTCTTGTCAATGACACAAGAAAATAGTGATTTGGGCGTATGTCTGAAGACTTCTTTTATAGAGATCTTTGACGAAATTAAAACCCATTATAGATGAGTCAGTGTAGATTCCAAATATGTATTTTTTTATGATTGGATTATTTTTTCTATTTTTCAATTAATTTATGATGAAACTGATCCATAAACTTGAAACATTAGGGTTTTTTAGTATTTTCATAACTTTTTATTAATTTTTTTTTTTGGAAAATGAATCATATGAAAGCATACTTTAGACAATTCTTTTCAATTTGAATACAAAAAAATAAAAATAAAATGATAAGTTTAGATCATCTTATGTGTGACGTACATGATGATTTTTTAAAACAACAAATATGGCCAATAAAAAATAACAAAAAAATATGGAAAGAGTGTTTTAGTGAGTTATAAATCTTTTCCCAAAAGGATTTATAAAAATATGATTATTTAGGTCAAAATATGGATGACGTACACATGCATGGTATTGTAAAAAAAGTGACTTTTGAATAATGGTTTTTAGAAATGCCCATTGAAATTTTTTTTGTATCATTTGGGTATTAAAATAAATTACATATTTGGAAGCTAGACTCCAAGTGCTACATTTTATGATCAGTGATGTTTTTTAAGATTCCATCTCTAAGTGCTTCAAATTTTAAGGTCAAATGTGATAAATTTTCAAAATCAGGGAAAACGCTTCCACTTTCTGGCCAAAAAGTGAACTCAACTTCTTGCTAGCACCCTCTTGAATTCCAATATATTGTATAACTATATTGTACGCTCAAGCCATCATAAAATAGAAAATATCATATTATACATTTTCATTTAGTTACAATAAGCATAAATGATTTACATAACTCTTCATGATCAGTGAAATATAAGAGAAGCCTCTTGAAATTCACAACCACATGGCTATAGATGACTAATAACAATAGTCTAAAGCCTAAAATCCTAAATGTCAACAATATTAAAATAATACAATGGTATAAATATTGAAAATTCTCTACAAAATTTAGCAACATAAAGATTGAAAATAACCAAATAATGATTGAAAATCCTTCAACAAATAACATACCACTCCTAAAACCCCTAAAATCAACAACACTATGGCTAAAAACACTTGTATGATTTTAGATGGTAAATTGTAGTAGTTGAATTGATGATGGAATTAGTCCCCAAAACTAAAAATGATGATGAAAATAGTCCCAATATAATGCAACCACTACACCCCTAACACTATGTTGGTCTCTTGAAGGCCCACAACAAAGAAGTCATTGTACACCTTATGTTTACCCAATTTGATAGCAAGTTGTTGTTTCTTCTCGATGTAATAAATGGTGAGGTTATCTTGTAGTTTCTCATCCTCTACAAGTTTTCCTCTATACACCCAAGGGTGGAAAACCTACTTGTAGATTAACTCTAAAAAAATACTCTATGCTTAGTAAAAAATCTTGAATACCAAAATGACAACTATTTTTGTTGCCACCTTCCAACATCAAGCATCTTGGTGTCCTTGGAATTGTAATTACTTATATTAGATCATAGTTTATATTAGACATCATAATGGTGTCTCCTAGTATAGAGCTTAGCTCTAAGGAGTGACCCATAAAATGTGATCATTGAACTCTTATAACCCCTATTAGAGTGAGTGAAGTATATTTCCTAACTACTCTTTCCTAGCTAGTTCTCCACTTAGGTCTTTTTCACACTTAATTAAGTTTACTTAGGTAATTTCACTTTATCCCACATTGGTTGTGTTTTAGTCTCTTGGGTTATATATCCTATATATACACTTTCATATTTCTTTCATTGTACAACTCATGCTTAAATACTTTACATTCATGTTGAATAGAATATTATTTATTTATTTATTTGTTTTCTAGTAATATTTTCCTTTTGGTCATTTACATTCTTAGATGGCTTCACAATCATATATTACATGGTATTAGAGCCTATTTGTGAGTTGTGGATTAAATTTTAGAAAATATGGGGTGTATATTTGTTATTTTTTAAACACATTAGTATGCTCTTCTCTTGCATCCTCAAATGATTTGAAGAATAAAAAAAGTGTGAAAAATATCAAATTTGGGGGGTTTATTTTTTAAATTCTTAGTTTTTGATGCATTACCAAATATTCTTGGACAAAATTTAAGCTCAAAACTAAGTTTATAGCTGATAAAGCTATATTTTCCTTTCATTTTATCCTAATTGGAAATCGTAGGCCAAATTTCCAAAAGTTTGAAGATAAGAGTTTATATATTAAATCTAACATGTTTCTCATTTATGAGGCATTTTGAGGCCAGATGAATCTTGTCATTACATCCAAAAGGCCCAAGAATCAGGGATAACTTTAAGAAACCCCCACCTCAACAAAGGTGTAAAATCCTGGCGAATCGTTCCTTTTATTTGAAAAAAATAGTAATTTTCCCTGGTGAATCTTATGCACATTATTAAAAAAATTGTAAAATCCTAGTGAATCTTAATGAATAATTAGTAAAAAAAAATAATCACAGTGGTGAATCTTAGTGAATAATCACTAAAATGATTAATTATAATGGCAAATCTCTCCTTTAAAAATTTTCATAGTTGGTCGGCGCAGTTACCCCATTTTTAAATATTGAAGTAGGGGCTTGAGAGCGACAACCACCGATGAGGTCAAGGGGCAACACCCCTTGCAGGGGTCAAGGGGGAAAATCCCCCTTGTGGGGGTCGAGGGGGCAACACATGAAGTGTTTTTAAAAAATATCACTTGAAAAGTAAGACTAAATGAAACTTGAAAATTTTACCATCAATTAGCTTTTAAATCAGACGGCTACACGTTCATTCCGTGAGTGAATATTGGCGTGAGTGAACATCATCGGTGGGACACTTAGGGATGTCTCATCGATACAACGATGATGACGTATGCCATAAAGTATTGGAAAAAGTGAACGGTGGAGATCAAACAGAGCTTTGATCGGATGTCTTTTGGAGAGCTTGGCACGAATATTGTAGATTCCCTTCATGATTCTCCAGAATTACACAAGTGGTGTACCTGTGCCTTGGTGGACCCCAGGTGGAGTATGAAAGCCTTATCAATGTGAGTGAACATCATCGGTGGGACACTTAGGGATGCCCCACCGATACAACGATGATGATGTATGTCATGAACTATTGACAACAGTGAATGGTGGAGATCAAATTTCGGGCCTCAACAACCTTTTTAAAAGGAACGTGCATATAAAGTCACAAAATTGACTTGCAACCATTCGATTAAAAAGCTAATCGATGGCAATAAATAAAAAACCCATTCAAGGCTAAAATAACCCTAAAATGAAAGGGTAAATTATTATTAGTGGCGATATTTCCGAAAAATTAATTGTAGGAATATAAAATTAATGGTGAATATAATTAATATTTGTAATTATAGTATAAACTACTGGTGAATTAGTTCCAATGACGCATCGTTTAAAAAACAATGCATTGGCGAATTAATCGAGAAAAAAATATTTTTTTTGTAAAAACCTGACGAATCAACATCCTTTCTAACTTGTATTATTCGCCATTTTTGGAGGTCCCGATTTCAAATATTCGCCAATTGGCGAAGATTCGCCACTAAATTTTTCCCTACCAAGAATCTTAATTTTTATATAAAATTATTTAATTTAAGTTATCTTAGAGAAAAAAATTGGTTTGAGTTGCATGACCCACCATGCTATATGTGTAGGGACCAACCTTAGGTGTGATTATCACAAATCCTTGGTGTGTTTAATATTGCTTGCTAGCTAAATAAATTGATGAATGGTGCAACCTTGTTTTGGTGTGTTGTATTAATGGTCACATTAATGAATCTTGTGGGTTATTTTTTATCTTTCTCTATTTAAAAATCATGATGGAAATGTGTATATGATATTTCCAAGAAGCTCGTGTATTTATTTAGTAATTTCCTATGTGGGATATCTCTAGCTCTTGTACCTCATTACATGCCTTATACTTTAATGAAGTTGAATTTAAATGATTATATCTTAGAGGGCTTCTAACTCTCTAAATTTAGCTTGAAGATTTGATGTGGTTTATTTTACATTATCAAATTTGAGATTGGTAAATTATTTAGTGTAGTCAAGGATTAGAGATGATGTTTGGCGATTAAAAGTATTTACAAGAAACATATTTTAATGAGTGAATCTATTTGAACAAGAGATAAGGATTGTTGTTGTATCTAACTTTAGTTTATTAAATTTACTAATGTTTTTTATGTCTCTTGATGAGGATACTACCTATGAATGAGACTAGGATATTTGAGAGTTTTCAAGTAGTTTGAGAGGAATGATAGTCAATAATATGCTAGTGCAATTGAAGGTAACACTAATTGAACTAAATGTAAACTTTAGGTAAGTTTATGTGGTAAGTTATATGTGCTTAATATCTTTTTGAATGGCATCATTTTATATTAATAAAATTGTTTGAAAATAAATTAGATAAACTAAGTAGAGGTTAAATCCAACTTTTATGATTTCATTCTTCTTGAAGATGGATTCAAATTTATATAATAAACTAAGTAGGGTGCTAATTATGTGAATTATCAAATAAATTATAAAATTGATCATAATGAAATTGAGTTTTGACCTTTTTTCATTGCCCTTTAATGTTTGTGATGAAATTTGAGGATTGAGAGGATGAATGGGTGAGGTGTGATAATCCCATTCCATCATCTCAAGTTGGTTAGGATTGGTTGGATTTGGATGACTTTCATGACTCACCCATTAGGCTGGACACACAAAATCTCATTGAAAGGAAGAATCCCTCAACTTCCATGGCTCACCAAATAGATAGAGATGACTAAGGAGATTGAATGTGAAGGTGATAAGTTTCGTTAAAGGATTTGAAAAATAATTTTTTATTTATTCCCTTTGTGTAAATGGAAAAGGATTACTTTTGGATTGAATTCACATCATAATTCTTGTTTTCTTAATTTTATTTTGGTTTTGGAAGTGGAAATAGAAGTATTAAGGTTTTGCGAAGAAATGGAGATAAAAGGAATTGTGAAAAAGTTGGTAATCAAGTATATTATGGTATGGAGGAGGGATGCCTCATCCCTATAATTAATTTATTGAGATAAGTCCTATCTCTATTATACCATTATAATGATGTTTGTGAATATACTTATTTGTGTGGAATTTTTATGTTGAGAATAATTAGAGAATTGTAGTTTCATGGTTTGTGAATATATTTATTTGTGTGGGATTTTAATGTTGGGAAGGATTGTGAAAATAGTCTATGGAAATATAGTTTCATAGTATTTATTACGTTGTGTTTAATAATTATGTGTATGGTACTATTGAAAATATTAAAATGTTATGCAGGCATTATGGGTATGTGTTATTCTTGTTTCATAGCTAGTAAGATTTTTATATCTTTTGAATTTAGAATTTGATTATTCTCCTTGCTTAAGGGATGACTAGAGTCTTGAATAAGGCTTGGTGATGCCATATTGGATGGGTGCAGATATTTTATCCTCCTATTCACATATCACCGTTAGAGTTCCTAATAGACCATGTAGAAAAATTTATGTTGTTTTATGTAAATAATAAATTCGTGTTGAAGCTCACTAGCTTTGGAAATCCTTTTTACTTTTTTTTTTTTGTAAATGATAGATTGAGAAAGTGGTGTAAAAAACCCTTGAAGGGTATTAATGTAATTATCATTTCAGATTTGTAGTTCATATTGTATTTTATGAGATCTTGTTGTAGATTATTCAAGGGATTTTATTTATAAAAATTTCTTCTAAATTTTCCTTGTTGAGCAAATGGATATGAAATGAAAATACCATTGTATGTAAATAAGGATTTTAATTTATACAAAGATTGGTTAGAATTTCTAGATTATTATGCTTGACAATGTACGAAGAGTCCAATATCTACTCTAAATCTATTACAAGATTAAATGAAATAGCCCTTTGCATTTAATATTTATTTTCAAAGATAATATTAATTTTCATGCATATTAAGCATTTAAAAAAAAAGAATATTTAATGTTGTTTCTAATAACTTGTTAGATATATTTTGTATGTGTGCCTATTCCTACTCTTATTTCAAATTATATATATAGATACATTACATAAATATTTATATATAGAAATATGTATACAAATCTACATTTGAGTTGTTTTAATACATATTTTACAAAACGACTATACTAGAATATATTGATGTTAATTAATATATATATATATGTTTATATATAATAAAATTTTATTTAAATATAATATTAAAAATTAAAAATAATATATGGGAGGGGGCTCAACCCCTTCCCAAAACCCAACCACTATGGCTAGGGATGGGGGATATCTCCTCTCTGCTAGCAAGGGGATTTGGCTCTTGTGGGAGCCATGATCCCTATAAAGGGTCACAATCTCCCATAGGTTGCTACCACCTCCATAGGAATATGCATGCATACATACATACATACACACATATGTATATTCCTACGACTGATATATTCACTTGTGTTTTTTCTATTATGTGAAATTTGGTTATCAATAAAAGATAAACATGAATAAATTATTAATAGTAGTATTGCATATATAATATGTGTTGATGATTTGCAGCTGCGTATGTCTACTTCCAAGCGCGGTTCACTTGAATGAAATAAATTGAATATAGCCTTATGGCTATTCAATTTATATTCATTGCAATTATTTAATGAAGAGGCATGCCCTATATTAAATAATATTTAATTATTGCCAAAATTGAATTTATGAGGAGGTGCAATTTTCTAGAAGGTCGACTTCTTGATATCAAGAGACACATTTCTTATGATGGGCCAACCTCCTTATTATGAAAATTCATCTCTCTTGGGACGACCTCCCTTGGTGAAGAGGTGTGAATTGCCTATTTACAAGGCATTTCATTTGTGTTGATCATCAAGTTCATTGAAAAGAATTCGCATTTTAGAGTAGTTGATCGAACCTATGTAGCAGATCCGATTTTGTAGCAGCAAGTTGATTCAAGGAGAAGCATATCGTTTGTATCTTTGCATCTAGGAGTGGTTTTGTTTCTTGTATCTATTTGGCATTGTGTTATTCCTGAGTTGTAAGCAGATTTATGGTCATATTTAAATCAATATATAGGAGACATATTGGCTGGGTTTTTCTCCCTCAGGTTGGAGGGTTTTCCCAAGGTATCTTGTGGTGTTCATTGTCTCATGTGTTTCATTTTTTGTTTACTTTAAGTTAGATTTATCTGATCATGAAAAACTAACATGGTATTAAAGCAGGTTTGAAGAAGATCTTGATTAGATTTCTTATTACAACGATACTATCTATTTTATTTCTCATTTTTGCTTACCTCTATCTCTCCGTCAAGATGGTAAATGGTCTTAAGATCGAGGATAGGCTTGAGGGAGCATCAAATTTCACTTCGTGGAGATTCGGAATCATGCTCACCTTGGAGGAAATTGAATTGAAATTTTTTGTGGAGAGCATAGCTACCGAGCCTATGGATGAGGAGGAAAAGATTCAATGGAAGAAGAAAGATACTAAGGCAAAGAAGATGTTAGTTGATTCTGTAAAGGATCATATTGTTCCTATTGTTCCTATTGTTTCAAAGTTGAATACACCAAGAGAGATGTTTAAAACTTTGGAGGAGATGTATGAGATCAACAACACAAGCCGTGCACTTGCATTAAAGCAACAACTTCATCATGTCAAGATGATGAATGGAGAAACTATCATCACATACTTCATGAGGATCACCAAGTTGAGAGATTAGCTCTCTACTATTGGGCATATTGTTGATAGAAAGGATTTGACCATGTTGGCCCTCAATGGTCTTCCTTCATCTTAGGAGTCTTACATTCAAGGTATAAGTGTAAGATAAAAACTCCCCAAGTTTGATCGGTTGAGGGTAACTATATTCAAAAGGAGTTGAGGTTAGTTGCGAGAGGTATTGGTCGAAGCTCTACAAATGAAGACATTCATGTTCTTTCCGCTCAATCCTCGAAGAAGGAAGGAAAAGGAGGAAAGAAAAGATACTTCAAGAGGAATAGAGATAAAGGGTCAGATGGTGCTGCTGCATTCAAGAAGAAGTGGGATCTCTCTCGTGTTCAATGTTTTAGATGTGAAAAGTTTGGTCACTATGAAAAGGATTTCCCTACCAGGCCTAACCAACATGCTTCATTTGCGGATGTGATCGAGATCTCTTCTCAAAATGATTCTAGGGAATTTCTATTCTAATTCATGGACTTGTGTTCAAGTCGTGAAGGTTGTGTATTGATCTAAGCACAAGAACAATGTATCGTACTGTATCCACCCTTCAGAATATTTAAGAGATAAGTATTCTTTGTTTTGATTGTAATTACCCTTCTAGGCTAAAATTCAGTTTGTTGAGTTGTGCAAATCTGACATTATTTGTTTGGATTACGTGTGACTAGTAAATAGTGATCACTGGGATAAGATTCTTTAGAATTAAGATGTATTCATTGCAAGTTGTTTCATGCTAAGTTCTGAGTGTGACTGAAACAAAAGGAGAACTAAAATTACGATTATGATTGATTTTCTATATGCATGATCTATGATTTTGTGTAGATTCTCTTTTTTTATGTTGAGATTATCTCTTCCAAGAAAAATGGAAGAAAGACATGTCAGAGTCAACAAAGATGAATGATGAATTAATTATCTGGGATTACTCAAGAGATCCCGATTTCAATGAGATAAGTATTTCATGGTTGAATAATGTTCATGAATTGTTATGTAGTTATTAATTAATGCTATAACATTGAGATAGTCAATCATGTATGCTTCTACTAATGGTACTTTTGTTCGAGATAGTTCATTTCCATGAACTATTAGTAATATTTTCTTAATGCTTTCAGGATAAATCAAGAAGCATAAGAAATTTCTTTCAAGAAGAGCTTGATGCATCTTGTAGGTTGAAGAATGGATACACTACTTACAACCATGAGTCTAAGTGAATGATTGAATACATATCTTCGAAGAGGAAGACTTAATCTTCAGAGGGAGTTCTATGACTTGTTGAGAATAAGTAAGGGTTGCAGTGTTGCAAGGACAAATGCCAAAATTATTGAAGTACCTCTTCAATAGTTGAGATCAGAATTGCTCAAGTCAGTCAACCTGGATTTAACATTGGTATCTCTGCAAACCTATTCAGAATAGAGTG
Organism: Sequoiadendron giganteum; assembly: GCA_007115665.2. Lineage (NCBI taxonomy): Eukaryota > Viridiplantae > Streptophyta > Pinopsida > Cupressales > Cupressaceae > Sequoiadendron > Sequoiadendron giganteum. The sequence continues at coordinate 145,445,668 of CM021101.1, forward strand.
ATCTGGGATGAGGTCGAAGAGGAAAACCCTGAATTTCTACAGAGGTGTGCGTTGGAAACCATTTCTCTAAGGCAAGCGTTGTAGGCAACCTTGGACGACGAGGTCAAGAGGTTGATACAAGTGCTTGAATATTCAGAGGGAGCCTACTAAACCTAAAGAATATGGTTGTGTTGCTAATCAGAAGAGTACCTCTGGATGTTGTTTCAGTTAAGGTCTGTTATGATTTTCTGGTGCAACAGGAAATAGTCATTTTTAGCGTTGAGTACAATAGAGGCAGAGTATATTGTAGCTTATGCGGCAACTCGAGAAGCAATGTGGCTTTGTAAGTTGCTTATAGGATTGTTTTGACAATCAATGGAGCCTACTATCATTCATTGTAATAACCAGAGTTGTGTGAAGTTTTTTGTCAAACTTGTGCTTCATGACAAAACCAAGCATGTTGAGATCAAATACCACTATATCAGAGATATGGTATTGAGGAAAGCTATACAGTTGAGGTATATCAACACTGATGAGCAAACGACAAACATTCTCACCAAGCCTCTCTCTAGGATAAAGTTTGTGTACTTTCGAGATAAGCTTGGTATGGTAATACAACCTTAACTGAGAAGGGGTCTCAACATTAATGATCCTCTTTAATGAGTTCTTCTCTATAAGAGAAGTTCAAGGTGAGATCCCTTGTTAATGAGTTCTTCTCTGTAAGAGAAGTTCAAGGTGAAATTCCTTGATTCCACCCTTTGGGAGAGCCATGATAGATGTCATGTATGTGACTCCATGACAAAATCACGTGAGGGAGTCTGTGATGATTTTCTTGTACTTGTGTTTTCACCCTCCGGGAGAGCCATGGTGAATGTCACGATGAGGTGACAACATCACGTTGAGTGATGAGCACTTGTACATACCATACATGGGTGTAGCCATGATGGTTGATATCATGATGAGGTGATATCTGATATCACAGCGAGGTGATATGCTTTCATGTTGAGGTGATAAGCTCTTTTCATGGGAGTAGCCATGATGGTTGATATCACGTTGAGGTGATATATTTCCTTTCCACATATGGGTGTATCCATTCTGGTTGACATCATGATGAGGTGATATGTCTTATACAATTGGAAGTATTACTCCCTAGCTAAGAGGGAGTGTTGATGATTTGCAATTGCGTATGTCTACTTCCAGGCACGATTCACTTGAATGAAATAAATTGAATATAGCCTTATGGCTATTCAATTTATATTCATTTCAATTATTTAATGAAGAGGCACATCCTATATTAAATAATATTTAATTATTGCCAAAATTGAATTTATAAGGAGGCACGATTTTCTAGAAGGTCAACTTCTTGATATCAAGAGACACGTTGCTTATGATGGGCCGACCTCCTTATTATGAAAATTCATCTCTCTTGGGCCGACCTCTCTTGGTGAAGAGGTGTGAATTTCCTATATATACAAGGCATTTCATTTGTGTTGATCATCAAGTTCATTGAAAAAAAATTGCATTTTAGAGCAGCAGATCGAACCTATGTAGCAGATCTGATTTTGTAGCAACAAGTCGATTCAAGGAGAAGAATATCATTTGTATCTTTGCATCTAGGAGTGGTGTTGTTTCTTGTATCTATTTGGCATTGTGTTATGCTTGAGTTGTAAGCATATTTCTACTCATATTTAAATCAATATATAGGAGATATATTGGTTGGGTTTTTCTCCCTCAGGTTGGAGGGTTTTCCCAGGGTATCTTGTGGTGTTCATTGTCTCATTTGTTGCATTTTTTGTTTACTTTAAGTTAGATTTATCTGATCATGAAAAACTAACAATATGAAAATAAAGAAACAAATATAAATGAATATATGTAATATGTATATATACCACTTGAAAAAGAGGGATTGTTGATGTTACTTCATCTTTAAAAAAGAGAGGGTAAAATCCATCCTTCATGCTTTCACAAAACTTCCTGACCTATAAGAAAGATGGTCAAAAAGAACAAGTGAAACTCTTTTAAGCAACCCCTTAAGAATTTAGAGCTATTTTACGAGTTGCCTTAGATCCAAGGGTGAGGAATGGGCTTGAATCAAATGCATGCAATTTGATCCTCATCAACGAAGATAAAGGGCTTCTTTATGGTACAACTTAAAGTCTTAGCTAAGGAGAAATAGAAAATTAATATATAAAAATAAATCAAGTAGGAAAAAATATTTTGATACTGATATTGTTGATTAAATTGAATTAGTGGGTCTAATTGATTTATCTCGTAATTACTAATTTCTTAGGGTTGCATAGTAAAAGGGTTTTTAATTTATTACTTTATTATGAGAAGGATACTTGTAGTAAATTAATTATGGTATCTTATTGTTTGAAAAACATAAATGATATTTTGAATTAAATTTCAAAGAAATTTAATCTAGATCAACAAAAGAGAAATGAATAATCATTTCATCTAGGGGGGAGTGTATAGTAATTATTTAAACAAAGTTAAAACTTAGGTTATTTAGCAACTTAATTTAACTAAGTTGAATTATGAATTTTGTTTATCTAGAAAAATATTGAGTTTAAACTTAAATGCAAGTAGAACAACCTTTTGTGATGTTTAAACAAATTAGTTGTGGGTAAGACATGAATAGGGTAATATTCCCCCATTTTTCAAGGTACAAAATTAAATATTAAATTGGGTTGGTTAAGTTTTCAACATTTACCATATTTAGTTTAGTAACACAAGATATAACATATCAAATGTTGGTACTTTTAGTTCGTGAGACAACTCAATTTAAAAATATACAATATATTAATGAAGTAGTTAAAACTTTATCCTTTGAATGCAATAAAACTTAGTTACAATTTGTCACGTCCATTATTTTAACACATAGGATAAGAACACAACTTAATTTTTTTTTGAAATTAAACACATATAAACATCATTCTCTATTAACTATGCACACATTGCAACTAACTATACACATCAAACCATGTTGGACGAGCAACATTGTAACTAACATGTCACATGAGAGGGGTTGTGGGGAAAATACATTCAAGTGCACAAAATCCATTGCGTGCATCCTTTGTTAAGGAATGAGTTGGTTCTAACCTAAGCTACTTAAGGGTAAATAAATGATGTGGTTGATACTCTAATCCACAAGGATAATAATCAAGATTCATCTTAAGTCTAAGAGTTTCTAATAATGTTAAATATTAATTAAATATAGGATGAGGTAATAATATCTGGTTTGAGAATCAAATTGGATATAATATGGAACTTAATCTCCTTTATAAATTTATCCTTAATTACCTAGCATTTTATTACCACATTTTGTTTACCAATAATAATGTTGTTTTGAACACTATTATATTAATTCCATATTACTATTAACCATAGAAAATATAATTGATATCAACGTCACCAGGTTTTATTATGTGAAGGGATTTTCACACGAGAGAGTTGCCATATCTATGTTGGTTTTGGGGAGTACTACTACTTGTAATAATTTTATGGATGGCCAGTTATTATATTGCTTTTTTCTTATGGTGATCAGTACTAAATTGGGATTTCATTGCTCTGCAATTCACTTTCTCCTTTATCTTTTTCCTTGCCGCTACTTTACGATTTCTTTTTCATCTCACCATCTGCTTGTTGAGGCCATGGGTGGTGATCATGTCTAGGTTGAGCTTGACAAGGTTGATGAATGGAAAATGGATGCCACGGTCTGACATATTTGTTAAAAAGGAGGAATTACCCAATTCATGGAATGCATGTCGGGGTTTCATAAGAGCCTCTCCAAATAGTTCATCACCTCGTGGTCGGAAAGGAGGGTGACTATGGGAAGTATTTCCTTCAAAGTTAATGAGGATTTCATCGCTAAATCCACTGGTTTGGTCGTCGATGGGCAGAAATGGAAGAAGACTACCAAAGTGTCAGACTAGGTTAGTCTTAGTCAGTTTTTTCGTGGTGAGGAGAAGCCTGTCAAACTTCGAGGTGGCTATGATTGTGAGAAACTTCCTGAGCCTTGGGATAGAGTCTGTATGGTGGTGATGAAATAATTCACTCTTGAAAGGAGATTCAATGTGTACTAATTTTACCATTTTCCATTTCTTAATCACCCAAGGAACCATAATAATATTTCTATTTCGTTCTTCCTTATACACTCTTTGGAGAATTCTGTGAATGATGTAGTTGACGCTTTGAATGAGGGTGGAAACTTCACCATTCTACACCAGGGGCTTATGTTTAGACTCTATCATTTTCACCTTTCTCTATGCCCTCCTTAACCCATTATTGTCGATGAAGTCCCCATTTCCTCTACTCCACCGTCTGCCAGTCTCATGGATACCCCAAGCCCTAGTAAGGAAAAATGCATTAAAAACCCAACTCTAAAAATCTCCCCCTAGGATACTTCCCTAATATTGGGTCTATTGGAAAAAAGAAGGAGAAGAAATGTGTTGCGCCTAACCCTAAAGGCAAAGCCAAAGCTTCGAAAAAAACTAAATTCAAACTTCAACAAATTGACTCAGATATCAAAATTACTAAGGAAACCAGTACTCCTCGTAGGTCCAGTCGTTTGATTGCTAAACCTAAAAGGGAGAAGAGTCCCAAAGTGGCCTCTGATTCAGACTATGTGGGGAAAGTGAAAATAAAAGCAAGGATGAGAAGGATGGGGAGGACGAAGCTATTTCTGCTTCTACTAGCAGCTCCTCCCATGTTTCTGAGAGCTTAAAGAAGGGTTTTATGGGCCCCTCCAGTGTTAGAGTCAAGGGTGTCGTCAAGACTAGGGTCTCAACCATTGTTGAAGGGAAGGCCCCATGGAGGAAGCTAGCAGTAAACAAGATGTTGTTTGGGAGGAGGTCGACAGACTTAAAGAAAAAGTGGAGAGTTTGGAAAAGCGACTCCAGGATGTCACCCGCTTCACTCTGAAGATAATGCACTTATCTACCACCACTATGTGCTTGTTGTAGAAGGATAATCCCATTGACATTGCTATGGACGACACCAACTAGAAGGATCTTCTCAATTTCCTCACCGAGGACTAGGCCACGATAAATTTGATCAATCCATATAGTGGAAAGAAAGATTAAGGATGTGGGACATGCTCCATTTTGATTGGGAATGGCATATCTAGCCATTATGTCTTTTTGTTTTTTATGTTGTTAGTATTAAGAACTATATGTTTAATGATGACTGGTATAGCCCTTGGTGGGCTTTGGTTAAAACCTATTTTAAAATTAGGGATCTTATGATGGACATTATCGGTAGTTTAGTTACTTATTCTATTGATAGTATAGGTTTGATAGTTCTCTCTTACTGTTTACTGGAACTTTGTCTCTACTTTGGCTATGACTGTGGTTTTTGATATTGGTTGTTTGGGTGCATAGTTCGATCTTCTTGTTGGTTGTGTATGTGTTTTCATTGTTACTCTGTTGTTGGTAAGACTTTGGGATTTTTAAAAAAAGGGACAACACCCTTATTTTGCTACTTTTAATATCAAAAGCATTATTAATATAATAAATAATATAAATATTAATAATTCCATTGCCAAATACTTTATTATATACTTTCTATAATCTTATAAATATTTTTACAACTCAATCGTACAATGGTTAATATGTATTTGAGTCACAACAATTATATATTATCCCATATTGACATTACTAATATAATAACTATTATAATATTATTTAACCAGACAATACTTATATTATTATATTTACTATTATTACTATTAATATTAATATTAATATTGATATTACCATTTAAACTATTTTTTATCTTCATGCACAATTTAATTTTAATTTCCAATCCATAACTATTATCTATTAATTCTAACATTAATATTTTCAATGATATTATTATATCTAGTAGTTTAGTTATGCTTATAATAAACCATTGTTTCTATCTATTTCCCTCCATGCAATTAATTTATATATTTTTTAAATTAAATTCAACTATACTAATAATATAATATACCATATTGAGGGCAAACTATAAATTTGATTTAATTTGATGTTCAAATTCAAAGCAATTATAAACTAGGTAGATTATAAGTTTGATTTAATAAGTTTACAAATCCATAACCATTTTATGTTGAGCACCCAAAATACCTAGCATTATTTTTATTTATTTATTTTATTGTAGGTTAAGGGTACGCAACAATTATTTCAATGGTGGATTGAGAAGATTTTAAAATGTTAATGCAGGGGGAGCACATATTGTGCAACTCCCCCCACGCCCTTTCTTGGTTGAGGTAGTGGCTATGGTGGGATGTCCCCACCACAGGGCCACACCCCTTTAAGGGGGCACCCCTATGGTGGCCACAACCATCCATAGGGATGTGCATTGAGGAGGTCATGACCCCTCAAGGGCAACATGCCCCTCAATTAACTTCAATATTTTTTTAAAGACTCCTTTATTTATTTATTTTTTAAAAGCTTTCAATCTATATCTTTCACTAATGTCTATTTAAAATTTCAATCTAATATTTTCAATCATGTCTATTTTTTTAACATGTTGTAACTTTCAACTTTATGTTTCAATAGATCTCTATATTTATTTTAAAAATAGAAGAATCCAAATTTAAGCAAATAAATTCTTTTAACATTTTTTTTCTATTTTTCTTTTGATCTATAGGTAAATGGTAACTACATACAGAGTTGGATGGGAGATATTCACAAAGAGTTTTTATTTTTCACAAGAAGAATAGAAAGTTTGAAATGTAAAAAAATCATATATCATATTAAACAATATCGTAAGGAAAGTATTTATTTGACCATTTTCTTTAATTATGTTTATTGAGAAGGAAAAATATGAGATCATTGAATGCATATTATTCACAGAAATTGAACATGTATATATATATATATTAAAACGGGAAACTCAATCCATTTATTTTTGTAAACTGAGAATTAACGAACATCTATTATTCACAACAATCTATAAATAAATATAATCTAGTATAAATGTATTTTGTTATTGAAGATTGAATTTCATAAATTAAAGAGTATAAAACAATGTTCTATTTTCATTTCTAAAATTTTAAAAAACATATATATACACACACAAAATTGTGTTGAAATAATGAAATATACTTTTCCTTTACATCCATATATCTAGAAGAGTTTTCACAACACATTACAATAGTAAATTATAAAAAACTTTTACAATAGTCATACATGATTTTTACAATCTACCCAACATGGAAATTTACATTAAAAATTGAAAAACTAATATTATTCATGAAGGAACAAAGATCCTCCCAAATTTGCAACTTCCTCAAACCTATAAACCTACACATTATACAAAATTTCCTTCTAAGGCCAATGGGATGCCCACCACCCAACCTTGAGTGGGAAACCATTCACCCTTGAGCTTGGAGGCCATCATAGGAACCAAGTCACATTCAATCACAATTCATGCAACAACATTGAAAATACAAACATATACAAATAACACCCAACCTCAAGATCAACACTCACATTGAATATACTCAAGATTCATAAGGTGAGACTAGGTGACATATCTACCCAATGGGGGAAATAGTATAGACCATAAAAAAAATCAAACCTCTCTCCACTTATCATATTTCACATTGCATACAAACTCCACATCTCATACACCATACTATTGAACACCCAAAATACCGAGAGGGGGGTTAATCAATATTCCTTGAAATTCATTAACTCAAAAGTGCATTACGAAAAAATCAAATCAAACTAATGCGATAAGGGAGCAAAGCAGGAGAGGTGTATGAGCTATGCTAGGGTTTTCTTATGTCTACAGTCACTCTTGGACCCTCTTGCGTCACACTACACTCTTTGAGCAATAATTTCCTCTTTTCCTATGTGTACGACCACATTTACTGTGGTTTTTTTGTTTTAATATGCCTTCAACCGGCTCTAACCCAGCAGTTCTTGCTGGTGTTGGTGGTTTGATGACTCTTCTCAATGGCTCCTCCCAACAGATGACCCTAGAAATTTGTTCCAAAAGTGTTTCACGAGGTAAGTCTTTTGATTCCTTAGCTGATGTGGTTTTACCATTGCTTGAGTTTGATGCTACTTGTAAATGGCCTGAGCAACATATCCTTACTGGGTAATTTTTGGGGAGGACTCCACATGAAAGTTTTCTTAAAGAATGGGTCCACAAGGCTTGGGTTCCTCATGAGGTCTACCTTGATATGGTCCATTTTGTGGAGGTCAGCCATGTTCAAGCAATCCTGAATCATGGTCCTTGGTATATCAGGTCTTCTTTGTTAGTTTTCCAATCTCGGACTTGAGACTTCACTATCTTAGATGACACCAAGTTGTGGGTCCCAGTTTGGATTGAGTTTCCAAGGATATCCCCGCCTTGTGTTCCTTTTTGAGTCATATTGCATCCTCTCTAGGGAAGGTCATTTGTGTTGAGTCAGATAGGTTTTTCCAGGCCCGACCCCAAAAATCGATGTGTGGAGGTTGACCTCTCACAAGATTTGAAAGACTCCATTGGCATTCAAATTGGAGATTTTTGACATACACAGAAGGTTACTTATTTTAATTTTTGAAACACATGCTATCGATGTCAAACTGTAGAACACAAGATTAAAGACTGCCCTTTGGTAGTGACTTGTACTCCTGTGGCATGGAAATCTGAAAAGCCTTGTTAGGCGGATAATTCTGCAGCTAAACTTGATGAGAAATGGACCATGGTTACGAACTGTAAACACAAGTCCAATGGCTCTAGGATGGTTTCCAAAGTCCCTGATCCTACTAAAGAAGTTTCAAACCCTTCAGTGAAGGGGAAAGAAGCTCTGGTCGAAGCTAATAATATTTTGGCATGACCCAGGCTAAAGGCTACACTTCAGCCTGCTACCGTTATGATGGAACAACTAAAATTTGTGATGGGATCCCAATGATGGTCTCACAGTCCTTCTCCACCATTAGAAGAAGGTGAATATATTAAGGAGAAACGCATAATTTCTTCTCTGAATATTCAAATTAGGTCAAATCCGCCATTTTTTTTGTAGAATCGCTTCTCCACTCTAGATTAGGAGGAGCCAAACTTAGATGATATGGAGGAGTTCCACTCATGAGTTTACTCTAATGGAATATTCGAGGTCTGACAGACCTCTCCAGGAAGTATTTTTTTAGGGATACTTTGCAAAAGTATACTGGTATTGAAGTGCTTTGTCTCTAAGAAGTTAAAATTTCTAGTTTTTTGCTTGCTTTAGCTTGTCGTTCTATTTGGCTAGCCAATCACATGTATTGTACTACTCATGATGCTAGACGTGGCGGAGTTGTCACCCTTTTGGCCCCATGATGAAATGCTTGTGTGGTTGATCATGGGTTTGACCCCACATATCGGCTTGTCTGAATCCTCCTTAATATTGATAATCACTCTTTTGGGATTATTAATGTTTATGCCTCTAATGATGTTATAGAACACTCCTTGTTTTGACATTATATTGCTGACTCATTTCTAGTTGCTACTTGGTTGTTGTGTGGGGACTTAAATATGGTTGAGATGGTGTATGATAAAGATGGCATCCTACCATTCAAATGGGAAGTTGGCAAATGGGAGGTTTGGTTTTACATGCGTAATAAATTGGAGCTCTTTGATCCCAATATTGGTCACCATCATTCTCATTCCCTCTGGTACACTTGGTGTAATTACATAGCTGACTCTGACAGGATATTTAAACACCTTGATTGTGACATGATCCCGACTCAGTCTTTCTTCTCTTTTGATAGCTCTTCACTCTCAGTTAAACCGTTAGTGGATGTGACCTTATCAGTTCACTTCCCCATTTCTTTTCACATTGAATGGGAGACAAGACAACCTTGGGCCTACAAAACACAGTTCTTTTTTAACACGTCTCTGATTTTCCATCAACCCACGTTGGCTCATATTTAGAGATTTTGGAGTTAGGAGTGTAGGCCATCTCATGATATAGGCTAGATTAATTGGTGGAATGATGCTATCAACCATACGACAAGATTTTTACACATTTATGGGCACTAGCTGGCCATTTTTCGTTGATGGTCTTATGAGGCTACCAAAGATTACCTTCACTCAGCTACCGAGGCTCTAGCGGCTAGCCCTTTCTCCCCATCATTGCAAGCCAGAGTGGCGGGATTAAGACACAAAAGGAAAGTTACATACAATTATGTTGCCAGAGGTGTGCAAATCAAAGCCAGGTTACACTAGTTAAAGATTGGCGACCCTGCCTCCAAAGAGTTTTTTTTGGCCGTATGTGCCAGAAACTCTTCTCCTAGCATAAAAAAATTAAAGAGGGATCTCAAGTGCCTTCTGAGCTACCTAACACTCTCCAAACATTTTTTTGTCATTATGAGAATGTTTTCACTTCTCAGGAATACACACCAAAGTGACAACAAGCCCTTCAGGATTGTCTTGCTATGATACCACATAGGCTATCTTCAGCCCACAAATTGTTTTGTGAGAAATTGCTCATAGTTGAAGATTTTAAGGAATCTATTTAGTCCATGGCTAATGACAAGGCCCCTCAGATTGATGGTTTCCCTTGTGAGTTCTACAAGGCCCTTTGGGATTGTTTTGGTAACAATCTACATAAGGTCTATCTTGAGGCTTTTCATTCCAAATTCTTGGGTCATATAATTAACAAAGGAAATATTAAATTAATACCTAATCCTGGAGATTCCAAGGATATTTGCAACTAGAGACCTATCACACTCCTCAATGTCTCTTATAAAATCATTTCCAAAGTGTTGGCTTTAAAAATCTGCCATCTTCTACCTCAAATTGTGCGCTTGAAGCAAACTAGATTCATCAAGTCTAGATTTATTTTGAATAATATCATTGCTATGTGGGAAGGTATGGAGTGGGCCAAACGATCGAACCAGAAAGCTATCTTTCTCAAGATAGAATTTTCTAAAGCTTATGAACACATTGAGTGGCCCTTTATTCTAGCCATGTTGAAAGCCTTGGGGTTTGGACCTAACTTCATTCAGGTTGTCCAACTGCTTTTTTCAGTAATGGTTGCCAATCTCTTGCCTTTGGTCTTTTCTGCTCCATTTGACAAGGATGCCCACTTGCTCCTTCCCTTTATGTTCTTGCTACCGAAGGTTTTGGCTATTTTTTGGCCAATGCGGTCTCTCAACGGTGTGTCAAAGGCATCACTCTTCCTAACTCCCAGGCTCAACTTGTGAATGGCCATTTTGTTGATGACTCCTTCCTCACCCTTTTGGGTGAAGAAAAAAATATTAAGGTGGCCTTGGATTGTCTCAAAGTTTTTTGTCTTATGTTTGGCTCTTCTATCTAGTGGCATAAAATTTATGCTATAGGTAGTCTATTCTACTCACTCCTCACTGGCTCCAATAGTATGGTTGGAAATGGATTGGGCTAGGGAAAATATTTAGGTTTTTGGGCATTCCCTTTGCCTTCTAGGATTCTCCAACTGAGTTGTGGCAAGTTTTTTCTACAAGATTGAGCAAAAGCTAGCCTATTGGATTACCAAACCTCTCTTTGGCAGGAAAATTCTAAGTGTGCTCGAAGATTCTAGTAGCTACTCATGTTTATTACTCCTCTTGTTGGGCCCCTTCGAAAGCTGCTTATGCCAAGTTTGAAAAACTACTTTGAGACTTTCTTTGGGCCTCTACAGAGTCCCATAGAGGGTTTCACCATGTAACCTAGGAATTCTACTACCTTCCCAAAGACTCTGGTGGGCTTTGTCTCCTCTCCATGTAACACCCCTCTGTTTTGCTTTCTGGACTAGACAATGTGTCCTTGTTTATTTTTATTTATGTTTCTGGATATTTAGATACTATATCTTGTGTTTGTATTTGATCGCTATTTATAGAGCGACGAACTTTTATTTGTGTGATGTGGTTTATCTGATGATTTACTTTACATGCTTTAATGGTGTAATGATGTTAGTTGATATAACATGTGATTTTATATGAGATTATTGAGTAAGATGTGAATGGCAGTCTTGATGAGTGTATTGGTGAAGGGGACGGGTTCGCATCACTCGCTTGCGAGCGCCCTGCAAATTCGTGATTTCTTCTTCACGGTGTGTATTATATGCTGATTATATTATATGATGTTGTTTACTTGGTTTTCAGGTTTGCAGGTACATGACATCGACTCCACCTGGTTTCACAAGTTTGAGCGTGTCGATCCAATGGTTAAGTTGAATGAGAGATAGTAGCTAGGTAACTTGTGTCAAGTTTATGCCCTAACCTTAGTGTGTCGTCAGTCTTGTTTGTTGAGTCATGGTTTATCTCATTTTATGACATTGGTTTTTGAAAGGTGTTGTTCATTAAATTAATTTTTAGAATAATTTCTTTGTTTAAAAGTGGTGATTAATTAAAATTAAAATTGTGCTTAGAAGTTATATTTAAATTTATTAATAAAATTTAAATTAATAAAATTTAATTTAATCTCAAAAGGGTTGAATTTATTTATTAAATAATTACAATTCATTAATTAAGTTTTATGTGGATTAAATTAAATAAAAGCAAAGAAAATTAAAAGCTATTTGAAATTGTATTTTGAAAGGAAAGTTAGTTTTCAAAATGTGGGAGTTCATTAATATTAAGATATTTTAAATTTCTATATTGCATGAAAATAGGATTTGGTTGTTGAGGATATTTTTGATTTATGCCACAAGTGTGAGTTTAATTAATGGGAAGAATTGGTTGCAAATTCATTCACAGAGAGAGTTTTGGAGAGGAAAAACTTCTTCAGGTTTGAGAGGATATTTTTGGAAAAATTGCACAGAGAATGGTTTGAAGAGATTTTTGGCTGTAGAATTATTTTGAAAAATTCTATTGGAGTTTGGTTGTGCTTTTGGATTGTTTGCTTGCTTGGAATCACTGCATGGTTGAAGAGAAATTGTGATATCTTTGGAAGAGGCTCTGCATCAAAAATCTTATTTTCCTGCAGCTTCAATACCAGGTTTTATTTTGTGATTTACTGTTCTTGATTGTTAATTTGAATCTTGTAGTGAATAAAAAATTGTTGGTAAATCCTTTTAGGATTAGAGATTGCTCTTTGAGATTGAAATTAAATATTTAGAATTTGGAAGTTTGTTTTCCTGTGATAATTCGTCAGGGAATTTGTAAAAATATATTGTAGAATTTGACTTATTGAAGAAATTGTAGTATTGTTTGTTAAATCAAACCATAGATTGTACAACACATTTAGATTGTTGTAGGAAATTTAGATCCTTATAGAAAATAAATAAATTTACTTTTAAAGTAGAACCTCTGTAGAAAATTGACATTGGAGAAACCCAAAAGATCAGAAAGCTTCTTCTATTTTTAACCATTCTTTTATTGTTATGAATTTAGAGAAATGATTGAAAAGTATTAATTTTATCATTCTCTATGAATCTGGTTATTTTCTGGAAAAAATTATTTATTTTTCTGTAGATGGTTATTTTAAAAATTATCCCTATTTAATTACCAGATTGAAAATTATATATATATATATATATAAATAATTATTAGTGCTTTTCGAAATATCGCCGTCGGCGAATTTATTGAAAGTTATTTTGGGTTTTCGTGTGAATTTCTGCATTATACAACAATGGCATATTGTTGTTTGTTTGTTTTTTTTTTTTAAAAAATATAAAAGAAATTTTAAGGTTGTTGTGGACGGTGGTCATGACCCCACCGCCCACCTTTCCCCATGGGAAGGATGCGTTGCCCATGGGACAGTGCGCCCACTGTATGGGGGGACGCACTGTCCCATGGGGAGTGCAACCTCCCCCAAACCTCATGCAGCCATTGTACTTTATGTGCAGTCGACGGATGGCGTTAGAGGGGTCCACGCACAATGTACCATCCGCCCTCTATAACATGTGTTTAATGCAGATTTTTGTTAATCCTTTTTAATTTGCATAAAGTTTTTAATTAAATAGTATTTCTTGATGTTAGATTAATATATATGTAATATTTAATATATATAATTATATATTGGAAAAATGGGTATTTAGGTATGGATTTGTTCAGAATTAATCAATTTAATAGTCTAGTTATTTTTAGAAAATAGCAGTTTTATAATCAATGCTTAATGTAGGTTTATTTTTATATATAGTCTTGTAAATATAAAAAATATATGTATTTAAATATATATGGTGTGCTGCATATATATTTAAGTATATATATTTAATATTCAATTTTGGGCATTTTGGTTGCATGCAAAGTATTTAGATTGCAATTTAAACTGAAATGAATAGTGTGCATGGTTAGATAAGATAGAGAAAGGTATTTATTTTAATGGAAGGAATTTATATGTTTTAATGAAAATATGGAAGGTTATTATTTTTATTTCTGCGAGAAGCTTTAAATAGGGAAATGGATTTAAGATATCTGAAAATAGTGTATTTCCTTGCCTTTGCTTATTGTTATTATTTTCCTTACGTTCATGATAAGGGGAAAAAGGGTTATTTGAGTTAACCCAGTCATTGTGTATTTGGCTTTGTCAATGTTACCTATTGATTGAGGATGGATTTAGAAAATCCAAATATTAGATTTGAATTATGACTTGAATTCGTTTTGTAGCTATGTCATCAAGTTGCATTGTGGGATATGGGATTAAGTGTTAGTCCAAAATTGTAAGTCTTCCAGAAGAGCTTAGAGGATCTAAGAGGGTTGTTGATTCATTATGTCGACCAGATGTTTTTCCCTTGGGTAGTGCATGGTGTCTTTTCAATAATTTACGCGATTTCCACAAACAGGGATGTTTGTACCTCCTGTGAAAGGAGTGGACTATGTGTTTGTTGCCTCCAAGATGTTTGGAGTGAGTTCTATTATTTGTTTCCTCCTTGAGTTGGAGTGGTTATGATACCTAGGTTGTATGCACTTGTGATTCCCTTGGTGATTAGTTTGTTTGTGTGTTGTCCATTAGAAGAGTGGCTTATGTTAGGCATCAGAGCCAAAAGAGGTAAACTGGGTAATCTTCAAAAGTGAGTTAATCAAGTGATAACTAAATTAATATACTTAGATGATTAAGATGCATTTCACACTAATCAATATAATTTAACCTCACTCATAGACACAAGGGCGCGTTTAGACTTGGGATGAGTGGGAAGGCCTGAGATGGCATGGTCATCTATCTTGTCCTTACGAGAGGTATTTGATTCTGCATGGGTTAGCATGAGGGTCGGGGTTCAGTTGAGGTCACCAGGAAATCCAGAGCCTATGAAGAATGCCTAGAGGAGATCTCATGACTAACTGTGCGATGACACTCTATTTAGGATAACATTTGTTAATTGTTTTATGTGTATGGTTCTCTGAACACACTTGATCTATTTTATGTCTGGAAGCAATGTGACCTATGTCAGTGATGTGAGAGTTATACTTGTGTTATACTTGAGTTGTACTTGTTTAGTACATTTGTTTGGTTATGTCAGTATGAGCCAGCCTTTGGTTAGAGGTATAGATCCTTGTCCATGTTACGTGGTTATTATCTCCTAGCATGGGGGGTGGGCCTTCGGGTACCACTTGGTTGGGTGGAACATGCACCATACACTGTTGGGTCCCCCTTTATCTTCAGTACTTGGTGGCGAGACATCCAGTTGGACAACTCGCGGTTCTTGTGTTTAAATTCTAGCATTGTAATATTTCTATTTGTATAAGTTGTTTATCCCTCTTTGTTTATGAGGTGGAATTATGTAATTGTAACACTTTTGTATTATTGCCTCATTCTCGAAATGAGTGATGTAATAAGATGTTCAAGTAATGATTTAATGTTATGCATGTTTACCTTCTTATCTTATGTTGTATATGTATGTTGAATTAATGTTTACTACATGAGTAATTCAGTGCAATGGATTTTAAATGATGTATGTTAATTGGGTTTAAGTAATCTCGGTTACGTAGCCTTAGGGGAGGTTATCAATTGTAGATGAACATGTATGTTTAATTCACTTTAAATAAAAAAAATTAGTTCTCTTTTAGTGTGAATTGAAACTTCCTCTAGGGTTGTGTGGCGGGGCATTACACTCCACTCAATGACAAGGGACTTCCTTGTGTGTGGAATGGATAATTAGAGCTCTTACTAGAGATGAAGCCTAGAAAATTCTCCTTAGGCATTGTATTCAGTCCAAATTTCTTGTTCATAGACCTACCTAGAAGGGGATTGGATTTCAAACCCTTTTGATCATGAAGGAGTCAATCCAGATCGTGGGTAATTTTGTGGCTAAGAGTATTTGGAAATCCTGGGAGACGGTTAAGCCTTGGCTCTACTGGGCTAGATTTGATTTATTTGAAGGGATTTCACTCAATCAATAGAATGTTTGGTGGTTGCCTCTCTTTGCAAGTAATGGTTTTCCTCTAGCCAAGTCGCCTTGGCTTAAGGCGATAAGGTTCCACAAGAAAGGCATTCAAACTTTGCAGCATGTGTTTCACAGACCCATAATGCACATTATTTTGTGGGAGGATTTTTTTGTGCTTTACAAACTTCAAAACTAGGACCAGGCTACGTATGATGGTATGGTGAATGCTATTCCCATAAATTGTCTTTATAAAGTGGGAATTTGTGTGTCCAAGCCATGGTGGAAGGACTGAAAGTGGTACCCAAATACCCCTTTTAGGAATTACAAGCCTCGACTTGGTTATATGTGGCTATCGCCACATTTTCCAATGATTGACAGTCTTAATCAGAGATGGCTTCTCCAATCCTCTGCTCATGTCTGGAAAAAAATATTCTCTTCCATTTGGTCTACAAGTGTTGAGCCAAAGCTCACCCACTTTTCTTGGTGTATTCTTTTCCAAGGATTGCATGTGGGGTCTCAACTTGTTCACTTGGGGGTCCAGGACCCTCGATGCCCTTTTTGTGAGCAAGCTAAGCCTTTTAAGAATCTCTTAGGGTTATGTACTAGAGCTCAATAGTTTTGGACTTGGATTCATGACCTCTTTCATCCTTTCAAACCAGAGCCTTTCTCATGGCATATGGATCTGCTAGGAGATTCGCCCAGACTTCCTACTAAGTATACACAACTTTGGCACACTTTCAGAGTGGAAATCCTCTTCAACATCTAAAAAGATAGAAATACCTGCATATTTTCTAAAACATGAATGGATAAAAATGTTTCTTTGTATTTTAAAGCTATCATTTATTCTAATGTTCTCTTATAGATTCAAGTTCAAGAGAACAAGGTTGCACTTGAGGTGGCTCACCTTTAGGTGTTTTTGGAACATTGGGACAATGTCTTGTGCACTATGGCTCAGGTACCTTCTTTGCCTACCCCTTCCCATGGTCAGTTGCCCTCTCGGGGTTGGCAGTGGAGTGGCTTTGCTTGCCCCCTCTCTCATCCTCCTATTTGGCATGGTTCTTGCCTTCCTCGATGGTCTCGTTCTCCTCCTCCATGAGCTGGGTAGGGGTGGCCTTCTGAAGGGGTGGCGGGGAGTAGCAGTGGTAGTTCCAAGTGGCCCTTGTATGATACTCCTGCTTTTGGCTCTGGTTGGCTAGACACTGCAAAATATTTTCCACGTCTAGCACTTGCAATCTCACCCCAGCATGAGGATAAAGAAAAAGATAAAGATGTTGTTGATGGTTGGGGTCCTCCTCCTAACATCACTCCAAACTTCGTTGATGTATGGGGAAAAATCTTGGATGACATAGAACCTCCTAGCTTTGCTAGTACTACTTTGGTTGCCTAATGGCCTTTTATTTTATGTTTGTAATGATGAAATTTTGGGCTAGGCCCATATGACAGTTGGTTTTTTGTTTTTCTAGGCACTACTCATTTGACTCTCGTGGTGTGCCTTCTTACCACCCACCTCTTTTTTGTGGATATGTATTTTAATATCTACTATTAATATAGACCAATGCCTATTCATAAAAAAAAAAGTGCATTACAAAGCACCTTATTATAAGCATCTTACTAAATTTTTAGAAATGGAAAGAAACAATTGAAGCATGCACCACAACAATCAACACAAAAACACCAGATTTACATGGACAACCTTTGAAAGGGAAAAACCACAATGATAATTAGCTCACAATATATCATAAATGATTACAATAGATTACAAGAGGTTCACTACTCAAAGGAATCACTATCTAGAAAATATGGGCTCACTACCTAAGGAAGATCATTTCTTCCAGAATTACAAAAGATATATAAAAGGATGGCCCACTACTAGAATTTGAATTGCTTACAATGCATCTTCCATATGTTGAAGATACAATTCTAGTTAGGCTCAGAAAACTAAATTTACACACTTCATTCCTCATAGTCACAAGATCACCACTATCACATTTCAAACTTCACTACACACCTCATCATACCATCAATGAAATTACCTTCTATATATATATATGTGTGTATATATATATATATATATGTTGCAAACAATCATATCATCAATTAGGTCAACCTAATAAAATGAAACGTGTGACCTCATAACTTGTCGGATTAAAACTCAATCATACATACCTTGAAAAAGTAATTGAAGCATGTTAGTCACTAAGATAGGTCAACATATCCTATAGATACTCCTATGAATCTACTCCATACATAATTTAGTCTCGCACGACCCCAAAACCCTTAGTTCGACACCGTACAACAAAACTGGTGAAGCAACAACTAAATGAACCAATTGTTCATCCCAAAACTTGACATGTGGACCACCAATCCACTTGACACTTGAAGTGCACACCCATCTAACATCTTTGAGAAATTCCTAAAATCTACACAATACAATGATCACCCATGGCAGAATATGAAGTATTCCAACATGAACTCTGCAACTATAACTATGTCTCTACTCAGTCTAATACTCTATCATCAATATCTTTTGTTGTGGAAGATATAAAATTTTGAAACTTTAGATATTGAATCCTTCAATACATACCATTATCACCTCAAAACCAAATGGTAGGATATTATAGTGCGAAGCAATGTGGAAAACAAAACTATTCCTCTGTTACATCACTATATCAGTCTGGGATTCAACCGATTTCCCAAAATCACTTGGTTTTCTCTAGACTATATACATATTGATGAACCATCACATCTAAAATGGGTTGACATCAATGGTAACACCATACATCATCATTTTCATGTTTCCTACAATCTCCTCCTTTTTCCTTGATGGCAACAAACTTCTTTGCTTCACTCCCCCTTTGACATCAAGGGCAGAGGGTAGTAAATTTGCATTACATCCCCTTACTAATATATCTACATGAGAATAGCTCCCATATCTATGTTATCCATAACCAAAAATAAAAAAATTGTACTACAACACCATCTACTAACTCTACAAATATGCATTGAGATAAACAATTAACTATACAAAAAATGTACACCTTAACTAGATGAGGGTAATATACCATGATATGATGCCTTTAATTTTGCAAGGTGTGCCTCCCAATCCTTCTTGGTGAAGGCAAGCATGTAGCTCTATATTTCAAATTGAACATAAAGGTCGTCTCCTTCTTCTAGAAAGATAGGAACTGTTGTCTTTTGCAAAAACTTCTTTGCATTGGCCAAAACTCTAGTTAAAGATGTAAGCCCTTACACTTACGATATCTCGAAGATGACTGTGTTGCATTATGATTTTCTCTTTTTGTCTCTACAGTAAAAATAGTTGATTCTATATATTTTTATTGACCACTCTAGTTTCTCCATCTACATCATTCACTGGATCATACACACTAGAGGCTTGACCAATTTGAAACTCAATTGTGTCCATCTGATCCTTTATGCTCTTTGTATACATTGGCCATTTCCAACAAAATTGAAACAATAGTTTGGATTCCTCCAAACACTTTTGAACATCCTTCAAGTTGCCTTGAAACTTGGTATGAGTAGTAGAACATTTATCTAAGGCATCAACCATCCTCTTATCATTCAACTTCTTTGCTACTTCCCTTCCAATCTTCTCTTCTAGACCAACAAAGTACTCCTTAAAAAAATCTAGCAACAACTTCAATTATTGTACACCTAATAAATTAGTACCAATGGATACTCTGGGAAGGCCTTCTTGCAACACCTTGACAACTTCATCAAATAATGATGTGCTCTTCTAAGAGTTTAAATTATCTCCTTTCTTATGGAAGCATGGAAAACATCACCAAGATGAAACTTATGGAGAGGAGAGATCATATCCATATCAACTTGACCTTGTTGCATAGGAATTTGTAGCAATTGTGTAGACATCATTGGTTGGAACTACAATTGCATATCTAGAATGTCTTTGAATGAATCGTCGGAGGGTCTAGAGGATTCACAACCTATTTTAGTGCTTTCTTCTACTTGTGTATAATTCTTCTCCTTCTCTCCACTGCCAGAACACTCTTCTACAATCTTCTCAAATTTCAGAGGAGGCATAGTTTGTTCCTTTTGAGCTTTACTCTTCTTTAGGACTTCTGGTTCATCTTCTTTGTTCTACTTAGTAGTTATCTCCACATTTGAAGGGGTGTTGTCTGTAAACATATATTATTGCTCATGTTTCTCATTGACTGGCTCATTACTTTCCAAGAGGGATGTGTCTTGTTGTAATTGATCTTTATCACCCAGAGAGGCACACAATTATTTAAGAAGATTTTCAACTATTTGCAATGTTTCTCTGCTTATCTTTTCTATATCATCCTTTTATTTTCTCATAAGAGTGTTTACTCTTTGCTTTGTCATGAATTACTAGGCATACAAGTGATACAACTTAGCTCTTTCCTCTAGATAATGAGGAACCAATCTTCTCCAAGGAAAAAAATTCCATCTTTGCATCTTCTGCAATAGCCTCTTGTCTTCTTGCACTCAATACTCCTTTTAGACATCTGACAACTAATCCTTAATCTCACCTAGGCCAACATTAAATGTCACCATGTAGTTGACAATAACCTCTTCAATTGGTGTCTTATTTGCATCATTGGTATTTGGATACATTTTAGTTGTATCCTTCAGAATTCCAAACTTTGCTATAGCACTGAATAGTGCATCAAAATTCATGGGACTATGCTCACGAACTAGAGGGGTCTCCTCTTTCTTCTTTCCCTTTTCTATACCAGTCTCTTCTTGAGAGAATTTTGATTTCCTTTTCCAGAACAATTGATGTTCTTCCTCTTCCTCTTCTTTTGAATTTATATACCTAACTCTTGTTGCTTTTTCTTTCTTTCTTCTCTTTAGAGCCTTTTGATGCTCAAGAATCCCATATGCGTCTATCTTCTTAGAACCACCTGTTGATTTTGTTCTAGATGGATTTGTAACAATAAGTGTGAAGGCTCAGATCCTACCTAAACTTCTTGATCTTTGTGGAGTCTTCGAAGGAGCAAATGTACCTTTGGATTTCTTTGCAGGGACCATTAGGGTACTAAACTCCCTTTCCAACTCAATTTTCATCTTTTCAACCTTTTCTTCATTATCATTATTTTTCTTTTATAGGTTCTCTTTACTTGATTTCTCTTTATAAGTACCAGACATTTAAACTAGTGTATCTCTAAGTTTTCTCAACAGTATCTCTGCAAGAACAATGCACTCAGACTAAGCTACCCCATAAGACAACTCCAAAAACCAAACAGTTTTAGGTTCAACTACTTTCATGTAGAAGTAACCTTTGCTAACCATAAATGTTAATTCATTCTTATAATTATCCACAACTTTACTTGGAATCCTTTCTCTCTCTTGTATATGATATTGAAAAGGTTTAAAGAATCCCCACAACATTGAATCACAAGACTCTTTACCAGAAAATCTCCTCAAATGATCTCTACTTTGAATAGCTACAAAAATATTATCTTTCCATACTACACTTCACTTCGAGCAACTCATTAAGAAAGTAAAACATTAAGGAAAGGATAAGAGTACCATACCGAAAAGGGTATTTTGAATCCTTTGACTTCAATGTAAATTTTCCAGCAACTGTAATCCTAGGAGCTCACAAAGATCAAATTCTTTGCCTTCTTTCACCATTTTAATATGTCATGTAAATCACGGTGGAAATGACAAAATTCTCTCTATTGGTGTAGAATATCTTGTAACCAATCATCATTGTATCATATTTGACTGTTCGATCTTCAATTTCGTCCACTGTTAGGGCATGTTTTTCAAACTTGGCTTTGGTAAGATTCACCACCACTTCATTCTTTACTGCCTTCAATGTTGGCACAGGTCTTGTGGAGCTCAAAGTAGTAACAACCCTAATTGCCTCTTTGGTTATCATATATGGTATGTCCAACCACATGAATTTATCATGTACTATGTTTAGAACATACTTCACCTAATCATCTTCGTAGCAGAATTTAGGAAATTCTATCTACACATCCAACTTTTTCTCTATCAAGTTGGCATACTCTATTTTCAACTCGAAATCATCTGCAATTAACACTTTTTTCCTAAACTCTACTAGTTTCAAGTGATCATATTCATCCATCTTCAAATGAATGTAAATTCACACATCTTCTATGTGTAACATATTTGAAGGAACACTAGAGAATGCCCCTTCTTTATCCATTTCTATTGATTTGTACAAATGCTTCTTAAATTTAGGCCTCAACCTCTCAAGCACATCAATAACCCAAGGAGTAAACATTATGAACTTATCTCAGAAAAGGTTTGCAAGAAATTGCAAATACCTCATGGAAATTTTTTGATAGGGAAAATTTCATTCAACACTTCAAATCCTATTTTCTCTACTCTCCTCTTCAAATGCCTAAACACAAATGTCTTTTAGAATGTGCAACATGAAATTTAAACACTCTATCTATGACCTAAAGTGTGCATTAAATGCATCAATGAAAAGTTAGGTCAAATACTATCAAGCCTTCACTATATCATCATAGTAACTCCTAAACACTCCACAAATCTTTGCATCAAGATATTTCTCACCGAAGATTTCACCAATGGGTTAAGTAAACCAACTTATACATGCGTGAGTATTTTGAAGACATTAGCATCTCATATTTGGCAGGGATTTAGAAGGTTTTCTATCAAAGCTCCCCCTAAGCCAATGCTTTCTATCTAGTTTTTAGAGGAAACATCTACACCATAATTTGGTATAGATTCATTCTTCACATTAGTCTTCCTTTTTCTTCCAGATCTTATTCATCTCCTTCTTTACCTCAACCAAATCAATCTTCTTTTGTGGAACTGGGGATATCACATTCTTTCCTCTTCAATACTTAGCTATATGTCCTGGTTTATTACATTTATAACATATAACACCTAATTGCAAAACAAACTTACTTCTTGCCATTTTATATTTACATTCATAAGCCTTATGTCCAAACACATTTCATGAGTAACAATAACCAAGGAATGATTGGGGCATCATACCATTTTTGTAGACATTCATTATATGTCTTATACATTCATTGGCCTTATAACCAAATATATGGCATGCATAGCATTGACCAAAAAATGATTGAAAATTTTGATTCATCCAGCTTCTATATTCTACAGTTCTATGTCCAAATTTATTGTAGGAATAACAATGAACTTTAAAGGATGAGTACCTTTGTGTAACTGGTTTTCTAATAGAAGGTCTCTTGAAATCTTTCTTCTAGTTTCATATATGTTTGATATTGATCTTCTTATCTCCACTCTTCATTTGTTCATTATTCCCCTTTTCAAAAAATTTTGGAGTCTAATTCTCCTTTGAGCTTTCTCCATTTTTCAAACTCTAATCCTTCTTTGTCTTTAGAATCATTTTTACTAGCAAGCATATCATCAAGAAAAGTGGAGATCTTTTTGAATTTTTCCTCTTGACTCTTTTCTTTCTCTAGATCCTTCCTTAGAGACAATCTCTTCTTCAAGCTTTGAGCATTTTGCAGACTTGTCTTTCAATTTGGCATTCAAGCAGTCTTCAACTCTTTTTCCTTCTTCAATTTGCACTTTCAAATAAGTGATTGTCTCATTTGATTGTTTAAGTTTCTCATTTGTTTCTCTGAGTCGCTCTTTAACTTTATTGACTCGATTCCTCAACTTCTTGATACACTCATTTTCTTCCTCAAGAGTTTCTTTCAAATCGCTATTCTCACATGCTGCTTTATCCAGGTCATTAAGAGCAAATTTGAGTTCTCCTTCCATACCAACTTCACAGTCTGCTTTAGTAAACCCTTCCATAATAATTTCTTCCAAAGGGATATGATACCTCCTAGTTTCCATGTGTTCATCCTCCAAGATCTACCTCAACTATTATGTAAATTGAAGGAACCTTTCTCTAATACCAATTGTTGAACACTTGAAATATTCAGAGGGGGGGTGAATTAATATTTCGTAAAATTCATTAACTTAAAAGTGCATTACAAAGCATCTTATTAAAATTGAAAAAATGGAAAGAAACAATTGAAACATGCATCACAACAATCAACACAAGAACACCAAATTTACGTGGAAAAACCACGATGAGGATTAGCTCACAATATATCATAATTGGTTCCAATAGATTACAAGAGACTCATTTGCTAGAGGACTCATTGTCTAGAAAATAGGAGGGTTCACTACCCAAGGAGGATCACTTCTTCCAAAATTACAAAAGATATACAAAAGGATGGATCACTACTAGAGTTTGAATTGCTTACAATGCATATGCTATATGTCGAAGATATAGTTCCAATTAGGCTAAAAAAACTAACTTTACACACTTCATTCCTCATTGTCATAAGATCACCACTATCACATTTCACACTTCACTACACACATCATCATACCATCAATAAATTAGCATTCTATATCTATGTATATATTCCACAAATAATCATATCATCAATTAGGTCGACCAAATTAGATGAATCATGTGACCTCATAACCTATTAGTTCAAAACTCCATCATACATACCTTGCAAAAGTAACCAAAGTGTGTTTTTCACCAAGATAAGTTGGAATGACCTATAGATACTCCTATGAATCCGCTTCATACATAATTTAGTCTTGCACGACCCCAAAACCCTTAGGTCGACACCGCACAAAAAAATTGGTGAAGCAATAACTAAATGAACCAATTGTTCATCCCAAAATTTGACACACAAACCACCAAACCACTTGACACTCAGAGTGCACACACATCTGGCATCTTCAAAAACTTCTTGAAATCCACATAAAACAATGATCATCCATGGTGGAATGCAAAGCATTCCAACATGAACTCTACAACTGTAACTATGTCTTTTCTTAGTGTGATACTCTATCATCAATATCTTCTATTGAGGAAGAAATAAAACATTGAAACTTTGGATATTGACTCCTTCAATACACACCATTATCACCTCAAAACCACACGATAGGATATTGTAGTGCAAAGAAATGCGGACCATAAAAATGTTTCTCTACTACGTCACTATCTCAGTCTGAGACATCTAATTTCACAAAAAACATTTGGTCTACGTTGGAATATATACATATTAATGAGCCATCACTTCTCCAATGGGTTGAAATCAATGAAAACACCATACACCATCATGCTCATATTATTATTATTTTAAAGAGGGATAAACACTTTTGACCCAGAGCTATGAACAAGAGAGGTCACAAACAGGGGACCTCATCCCCAATAGAACACTCAACAATTACACCCCAATGGAGTTTGAACCTTGATCACAAGAAAAAAAATAGAACATTTTAACCATCACACCATACCACTATTGGCATCATCATTCTCATGTTTCAAACAAATACTTCTATAATAAAATGGGTACTCATACCCAAAATCCATACTCCAATAATAAGATGGGTACTCATGCCCAAACTCCACCTCAAAGATTAGAGATTTTCCCCATAGGAGGTTCATCCTCTCTGAACCCAACATTTGGGGAGCTCTTAAGAATGAAGAGAGAAATCCCCATTACAAACCATCACAATTGAAACAACACAAATAAGTGTAAGAATTGCTTCAAACAAATACCCACAATCTTTTCAACATTTAGTAGTTTCATACAAAAGAAAACATAAAGATATTGAAACCAACCTCTCAAGCTTCCTAAGGAATAAATTTGTAGAAGAGATCCAATATTTACTTGAAATCCTTTGCACAAGAAAACTCCTTCCAACAAATTCTTAAAATTGTAACCAAAAGAAAACCCCCAAAAATTCCAAAAAAGAAAGAGATAAATAAAAACTTCTGATGTGGGAGCATCCAGTGATGTAGAGGCAATCTTGCATCACCCAAAAATAAAATAAAAATTCTTTAGCTGTTTTGAGTCTCATGATGGCACTTGATGGGTGTAATACAGTCAGGAATCAAAAAAGGCAAAAAACGGGCACTTTCTATTTTTAGTAGGTCGACCTAAATGTGCTCGTATGGACTTGAAAATTTATCCCCAGGAGCAGAATTGAAAAACATTTTTGGTCCCAAAAGAATCGCCTTAATACACTACACGGTTTGGGAGAAATTTCTCCAATGTAGCTTCAAATTCATATATAAAACTTTAGAGGCCCCAAAACATCTCGAAAAGTGGACTAACCGACCTACAATGGGCTCAAATGTTGTAGATCTCTTCAAGAGCTTTCCAACGATATGAAATAATAGCAAATCAAACACCCAAATCACAATTTATGGCCCCATGAAATTGCCCCTCTAAAAAGTGAATTTCATCAAAATTTCTTCCTAGGCTAGAAATCAAATGACGAGACTTTTGGCACAAAAACAAAAGGGAAAATTACGCTTTCTAGAACATTCTAGGGTAGTTATTAGGAAAATAAATAGGGATATGAGGGGGTTGTTGAAGGTGGCTCCATAAGTGCAAATTGTGGCTCTGAATAATAGTTTTTCTTTCAGAATTGATTTTGTTGTAATGAATCAAACCCATGAGGCTGTAGTATGTAAGCTTTGAATATGTAATTTCATTTTCTAAAAATAATTGAAAGGGTTATTTTTTGTCTCAAATCTTTTGTGTTGGTATCTATTGTTGTGTTTTGTGGGGTTTGGGTGATGTTTCCCTCATCAAGTGATATCAGAGTAGGAGTTCCTGAGTGTGTAGATAGATCGTCGAACGTGAGGAAGTTTACACTAGGACTTGTGGTTGTGGGTCTGTGAGAAAAGATGCCTCTACAAAGAAACCATGGTGGAAGAAATGTTGGGGTAACAAAAGAGGGTTTTAGAGCCCTCTAAAAACAAGTTCAAACATTGCAAGAGGAGCTACATAGAGGAGTTGATGCTAGAAGAAGAGTGGAAAGTGAGCATGAGGCTAAAGATGAGGATCCATTCAAGGAAGAAGCACAGGATGTAATGGATCTTGGAGAAGTCAGACTGATTAGGGCCATTTCCAAGATTGGAAAGAGGCCAAAGATAGAAGTTTCTAATTTTTCTAGAAACCTAAATCCAAAGAAGTTGATCGATTGGATCAATGACATGGAAGAGTATTTTGAGTATGAAGAAATAGAAGACCCGAAAAGGATCAAATTTGCAAAGGTCAAATTGAAAGGCCATGCTAGCATATGGTGGAAAGAAGTCCAGTTGGAAAGAAATAGAAAAGGAAAAGAGAAAATAACAAGATGGGATTGAATGGTGGAAAATTTGAAGAGACAGTTCATTCCTAGGGACTATGAGTTGGATTTTTTGAAGAAGGTGCAAGGGTTGAAACAAGCAGGAAAATTTGTTAAGGAGTATATAGAAGAATTTTGTCGAGTCTTGATCAGAACAGGTCATTCTAAGGCCAACAAAGAGAAAGTTGCTCATTATATAAATGGGTTGAAGCCAAGCATTCAAGAAGAGTTGAGTCTGGTAAGAATGTCTACCATTGAAGATGCATATCAGTTTGCTTTGCAGGTAGAAGATAAGTTGAATAGAAGGTTTGAAAGAAAGCAAAGAGGTGGGGGTCGTAGTGGAAGGACTAGTGGACGGTTGTATGGAGGTCAAAATGAAGATCAAAAGAAGGGCAAAGGATCTAGTAGCAGCCAAAACTAGAAAGCAGATAACACTTATTGTCCTTGTGATTAGAATAATGGAGACCAAAGAGGAAAATATGGACGAGGACCGGGAAGAGGAGGCTTTCGTGGAACCTATTTCCAATGCAGAGAAGGACATAGGGCCTATGAGTGTCCTCAACATCAAAGAAGGATAAATAGAATACTTGAGGGTAATGCACAAGTTGTACATGTAGATGAAGATGTTGAGTCTTCACATTCTAAGGATGCAAAAAGAGGAGAGGTTCTTGTTACTAGAAGAGCCTTGTTGAATAAGGAGAAAGAACCAACTCAAAGGAAGAATTTGTTTATTACCAGATGTAAGTGTGAAGGTAAAGTTTTCAATGTTATTATTGATGGAGGTATTACTGATAACTTTGTTTTAGAAGAGATGGTTAGTAAGTTGCAGTTGGAGAGAAGAAGACATCTAAATCCATATCGGATTGCTTAGTTGCAAAAGGACCATAAAGCTTTGGTAAATGAATAATGTCTGGTAAGGTTCAAGATTGGAAATTACCATGATGAGGTATTGTGTGATATTATGCCTATGGATGTTTGTCATACGTTTTTAGGAAGTCCATGACAGTTTGATCGGTGACCAATACATGATGGACATGCCAACACCTATTCTTTGACAAAGGATGGAGTTTTTCATAAATTGAAGCCCTTGAAAGAGGCAGAGAAAAAGGTATGTAGTGATGCAAGAATTTTTTTGGTTGATGGAAGAAAGTTCCTAGAGGGTATGATGCATAAGCATGTGTTTTGTATTGATCTCTAGAGTTGATAAATAAGATACTAAAGAGGTGCCTGTAGAGGTTTCAAATTATTATTTCTTATAATGTACCTGAAGGTTTTCCTCTAGTAAAAAAGATTAGTCATCAGATGGACCTGATTCCTAGAGCCAATTTTTTGAATAAGGCAACTCATTGTATGACTACAATAGAGAGTGAAGAGTTGAATAGACAAGTGCAAGAGTTGTTGTGGAAGGGATTGATTAGAGAGAATTTGAGTCCATGTGCAGTACCTACAGTACTAGCACCAAAGAAGCATGGGGAATGGCGGATGTGTATAGATTTTAGAGCCTTCAAAAAGATCACCATCAAGTATAGATTTATCATACCGAGAATGGATGACATTATGGATTGTTTGAGTGGAGTTGAGTACTTCACAAACATATATTTGAAGAGCGGATATCACCAAATTCATATTAGAGAAGTAGATGAATGGAAGACAACCTTTAGAACCAAGGAGGGTCTGTATGATTGGTTAGTTGTGCCTTTTGGGCTAACCAATGCACCAAGCATATTTATGCGGCTTGTGAATGAGGTATTGAAAGAATTTTTAGGAAAAAAAAAAATTATTTATTTTGATGATATTTTGATTTTCAGTAAGACATTGGAGGAGCACTTGATGCATATCTGAAGATTTTTTGAGAAGCTAAGGGAGGAGAAGTTGCTCATTAATTTGAAGAAATGTAGTTTTGTGAAGAGAAAGTTATTGTATCTAGGATTTGTTTGTCTCAGTAGAGGGTATTAAAATGGATCCAGAGAAGGTGAGAGCTATTATTGAATGACCTACCTCGAGGATTGTTATAGAGGTAAGATCATTTCATGGTCTAGTAAATTTTTATAGAAATTTTATTAATAATAAATGTAATATTTGTGCACCTCTAACTAAAGCAATGAGAGGGGATAGAAAAGAGTTTAAGTGGACTACATGAGCAGCCACAAATTTTGATGTGTTGAAGAAGAAAGTTACAGAGCAACCTATTTTGGCACTTGTAGATTTGAATAAGGTCTTTCAAGTAGATTGTGATACTAGTGGCACTACCATAGGAGTTGGTTTGAGTCAATAAGGTAATCCTATTGCTTATTTTAGTGAGAAGTTAAATGATGCTAAGAAGAAATATTATGTCTATGATTAGGATTTTTATGCTATAGTTCAAGCTTTGAAGAAATGGAGCCACTAATTTTTGCCAAAAGATTTGTTTTTATATATTGATCACTAAGCTTTGTAGTATCTCAATAGTCAAGGAAAGTTAAATCAAAGGCACTTAAAATGGGTTGATTTTTTGCAGAGTTATACTTTTGTTTTGAAGCACAGGAGTCGAAGGTCAAGCAAAGTTGCAGATGCTTTAAGTAGAAGGAAAAATTTGTTGATAGAGATGAATATAGAGGTTGTTGGATTCAATGGACTCAAGAGTTTGCATCTATAAGATCCATACTTTGAAAAAGTTTGGAAGGCTTATTTGGAACCTATTACATTGGATAGGACAAGATGGTTTGAATTCTTAATCCAAGATGGGATGTTGTTTAGAGGAAGCCAATTGTGCATTCCAAGGAGTTCTATGAGAGATAATCTAATCAAGGAGAAGCATAATGGAGGATTGGCTGAAAATTTCAATCGAGATAAGACCATTTCTCTTGTTAGTGAGAATTATTACTGGCACCAGTTACAATAAGATGTGAAGAAGTTTGTACAAATTCATAGAGTGGTGAAAGAAACAAGTAAAAATATTGGATTGTATCAGCCATTACCTATACCTGAGAGGCCATGGGAGGATATTAGCATGGATTTTGTTTTTGGCTTGCCAAGGAAACAAAGAGGGAATGATTCCATATTTGTGGTGGTGGATAGATTTTCAAAGATGACACATTTCATTTCATGTCATAAGACCAGTGATGTTCATATTGCATAGTTTTTTTTCAAAGAGGTGGTGAGACTACATGGTCTATTGAAGATTATAGTTTCAAAAAAAAGATACCAAATTTATTGGATATTTTTGGAAGACATTATGGAAGAAGTTAAAGACAGATTTGAAGTTCAGTTCTGCACACCATCCACAAACTGGAGGAAAAACGAAGGTAGTTTGGGAAGCCTACTAAGATGCTTAGTAGGAGATAAGCCCAAGGGATGGGATTTGATAATACCACAAACAAAAATTTCTTACAACAATTATGTCAACAGGAGCACTGGTAAATCACCATTCCAAATTGTGTATGGGAGTAGTCCAAAAACTACTTCTAAACTGAGAAAGATGGATAAGGGGGAGAAGAGTAGTGTTGAGGCTGAAGATTTTGCTGAGCACCTAAAGAATTTGCATGAATAAGGAAGGAAACATATCAATAAGATGAACTCACAATATAAGGCCAAAGCAGATCAAAAAATGAGGCATAAGGAGTTTCAAGTAGGAGATGAGGTCATGGTTCATTTGCGAGAGGAGAGGTTTCCATTTGGTACATACAAGTTAAAGATGAAGAAGTTTGGACCATGCAAGATCCTAAAGAAGCATGACTCAAGAAATGCATATGAGGTAGAGTTGCTTGATGAAGGGGGAATTAATGAAGGAACAATAGAAGCACAATGGAGTATTTCAACACCTACTTCAAAAAGGAGATAAAATAACTTTTGGATAGTCATGTGGGTGCACAAGAAACATGCAATACGCATAGTACTTGGTGAAATGGAGAGGAAGGCTTGTTTTAGATTCATCATGGTTGTCTGAGGCTGAGGTTAATCGTCTTGGTTTCCCTCTAACTCCTGAGAAGTGACATGGTCACTTTTCAAATTACTCTAGGTGTCTAATGTAGGAGCATCTAGTAGTGTAGGTAAAATCTTACATCACCCAAAAAAAATGTTTTATTTATTTTCTTTGAGTCTCATGATGGCACTTAAGGGGTGTAAAACAATAAGAGTCAGAAAAGGCAAAAAATGCTCACTTACTATTTTTAGTAAGTCGGCCTAAACGAGCTCGTATGGACCTCAAAATTTACCCCAAGGAGAGAACTAAAAAACATTTTTGATCACATAAGAATCACCTCAATACCCTGCACGATTTGGGAGAAATTAAAGTTTTTGTCCCAAGAAAATTTTCCAATGCAGCTTCAAATTTAGATATAAGACTTTAGAGGCCTTGAAATAGCTCAAAAAGTGGATGAACTGACATATGGTTGGTTCATGTGTTGTAGATCTCTTCAAGAGCTTTCCAAAGATATGCAATAATAGAAAATCAGACACTCAGATCAAAATTTATAGCCCCACAAAATTGCCCCTCTAAAAAGTGAATTTCATTAAAATTTCTTCCTAGGCTAGAAATCAAATGGCAAGACTTTTGGCACCAAAACAAAAGGAAAAGTTGCACTTTCTAGAAAATTCTAGGGTGATTACTGGGTAAAATAAATAGGGATATGAGGGGGTTGTAGAAGGTGGCTCCATTGGTGCAGATTGTGGCTCCGAATAATAATTTTTATTTTATAATTGATTTTGTTCTAATGAATCAAGCCCACAAGGCTATAGCATGTAAGCTTTGAATATGTAATTTCATTTTCTGAAAATAATTGAAAGTGATTTTTTTTTGTCTTGCATCTTTTGTGTTAGTATCTATTGTTGTGTTTTGTGGGGTTTGGTTAGTGTTTCCCTCATCAACCTCATTCCAATCCTCATGCATACACACACTCCCTCTAAATTATCTTAAATGGAAAACTAAATAAAGGAGTTTATTCCACTTCTTCCAAGAAAATACTCAATATGACTATAGAAAGGCAAGTCAACTCAAGATCTCTTTTCAAAACATCCCTTGCATTAAGGAATTTGGAGATAAATGAGGACCTGATTAAAATTAGTCCAAGCATACTCCATAACAACTCCAAACTCGTCACTTTTCAAAATAGGCACTTAACAAAGGCCATATCTTGAGTTTAGTTAAAAATATGAGTTCTATTAAGTACTTGACGCTTGGGTTAACACCCTAGGGGTTTAAAAATGGTATAATTACATAAAATAAACCTTTTTTCCACCCCTTTTTGACTCAAATAAATTAAAATCCTAAATTACCCTCAAACATATAATTTACAAATTAAAATACAACTTAAAGACTCAAAAACTTTAAAATAAAATGCATTCATGTATGTTACACCCCGTGTGTTATTACTTATTTACTATTACCTTGTTTGGTTAAAATGCTTCAATACATGAATGTGTTTTGTATATGAGTCTTGATGGAAATATGATGAATGAGTGTTTGATTCAATTTAATACTTTATGATGATTCTATAAATGAAATATATGAATGTATTGTTATCGGCTAACTACTGTTATGATGTATTAAGTTGAATGTAGGAACATGTTCAAACCTCTAGAAGAGAGGGGAAGTATCACTCAGGAAAATAATTTGGTCTAGTAACCCTTAATGAGCCTAACTGAGCATACACACACTCACACCCTAGTTGTCCTAAGATTGAGTCAAGTTATTTCAGGTAAATGGTAAATGATCTTCAGTTTTGGTTGTGAATGTTTATATTAGGTTATGATCTTGTTCTATGATTTTTTCGATTGAGAAATGTGATTAAGTCTTTTTGTCGAGTGAAAGTCCTTTTTTGTGTGTTCATATTTATATCAAAGAGATATATACATAAAATGCATATATCTATATATGTATGTGTCTACGATAAACTCATACAAATGAGTAAATACATACATGAGTATACTAGGTAGACGTATCTACACATGCTCATGGATAGATTACCCATATGCATGGGAATATCAATTGGTGGAGGTAACATATATATGTGTGTGTGTGTATACACTTTGTGTATATATGTCGATCAATGAAAATGAGAGTATATGTGTTTATATAAAGATATTAAAAAAATGATATACATAATATATATATATATATATTAATGTATATGTATATAATAATGTATATATATTAATGTACTTATATTTATATATATATATATATATATATATATGATTTTTATTTTGATATATGTTATATATTTATTAATTAACAATTAATGCATTTGATAATCTTGAGAAAATAAATCGTGGGTGATAGGGTGGGTGACTTCCCACATCGTAGGTTGCGGGAAGCACGGGGTGTCAAAAGGCGGGTAAGACAATGATACTACTCAAAGTGAAGCAAGGTGATGTCGGGTAGATCTTGGTCAACTTATGGGGAATTGATGACGAGTACCTATGTGTTGCCAATGTGGCAAGGCTATGAGGTTCATTTGATGGTGGTGCATGTTTGATGATTACCATGAAAATAATTTATTTGGGATCCTTGCAAATGAATGATGATATTGTTAGGGGATATACGAAGCTTTCATCCATCGATTTTCTTGTCTTTTGAACTACGGGATGTGATGGTTGGCAGTAACTCTTATGTGTGGAGTGCAGCTCACACATTGATTACAGACTCGATTTTGTAGGGCACGTTAATTCAAGATTAAGTAAAATTACGGTAAGGACATGCCATTACCACTTTGCATACTACTTGTGGACACAAGTATCTTTATGCAAGACTATATTCCCTAATTTTCTCGCAGTTTGCATTTTTCGAAGCGGTATTATAGGTACAAAGTATTTGTAAACAATGGAGGAGCATCCCAAAATTGTGGTCTGCATGTCTGTGAAAACATTGATGTGTATTGGGGTAGATACCCCCATTCACTTGGATATAAATGTTAGGAAAATGACATTTTGAGGGCCTATCACTGATCAACAGTTGAAACAAGTGCTCAAGAAGCACAACTCTTTCATCTTGGTTGCAATAAAGATGGTTTTGGGCAAGGGATTCATGTCAGAGGCAGAGTCATTTTGTGTGGACACAAATATCACCTCACGTTTTTTGGTTGTGTTGTTTTATATCAAGATGATGAAGAGGGTGGAGGAGGCTTTGATGAAGAAAATGTTTAAGGCATATTTTTTGGTCGGGATGGAGGAAATCTTGTATGTTGTCATGCTTGGTATGGGGGTTCCATGCCCACACGACCTTCATTTGATTCATGTCCCTAGGGAAGTTTTAAAATATTATCCCTTCATTCTTGATCTCAAAGGGATGGCTCTGATAGAGCACAAGAAAATGGTTGTTGTTGGCATGGGTTACCTAATGAAGGAAATGAAGCTTCAAATTCTATTGAATGTCAATGTGATTCCAAATTTCAGGGGCTTCATACATGAGAATGACTATCTAGGTGGTTAGGGCTGCTTTGTTTTAGTAAGTCTACAATTAAAATTTATGTTTGGCTTATTGATAGGGGTCTAGTCTGATCAATATAGATGACAGTAGTATGTATGTATGGTAGCTATTAATGTTTTGTGGGGGTGGCATTGTTTGTTCTATTTTATCGTAGTGGTCGGGTGGAAAAATCCATAGAAGATTGCATTTGAATTTTGAGTCTTCCTACCTAATAGACAATATGTAATCACATTTTGATATTAATATAATAAATCATTACGAATGAAAAAAACTTGAGAAAATAAATATATATTAAATATATATATGAAAGATATGTTATACACACACACACACACACACACACACACACACACACACACACACACACACACACACACACACACACACATATATATTAGATACATAATGTTAAGTGTTTGAAATATATATAAAGCGCATTGTACTAGCACAAAAGTTGATATGTATAAAGAAATTTAAATAATACTTATGTTCACTTTAGTGCTACCTCATATGCATTATAATTGCACATAAAAAAACTTGGAATAAGTCAATAAAGACTTACAAAGCCGCCCATGATAATAGGCATAAAGTTTATATGTTGGAAAGAAAATGAATGCAAATTTTAAATGACTAGAATAAGGCTTAGAGAATGCTATTATTTAGGGTGCTAAAACATGAATGTGTGGCACAAAACCTATAGAATGTGGAAGCAAATAAGAATTCTTAAACCATTAGATATGCATAAACCCAGTCAATGTAAAGTTGGCAGCAATATAAGAGGGTAGTTGACTTGCAAACCAAGTAGGAAACCTACTGAAAGGCATTGTTGTCCCTTGACTCAGTAAAAGAGACATGTTGTCTCATGAAATAAGTCGACTCAACCTTTGGAAATGTGAGGACTGTCATGTGTTGCAAATTTGAGAGTTAATTAGTCGAGTCGTTGCATGGGAGTATAAAGGTGGCGAGATTGTTAGCTTGTTTGTAACCTTTGGTTGCTTAAATTTTAGTATATATAGAGGTGCTCTCTCTACCATTTATTACACATTTCATTATGATTACTCTATTGTTATTTTGTTGTATTTTATATGCAATTGAGTTGAGAGATTGAGATTTGGTGAGTTTTTGATTAGAGGTAAAAGCGGGTTTTGATGGGGCTCGAAACCAAGTACAAGACAGTTTTGAAGGAAATTATCAACCTATCAAAGAAAAGCAAGCTAAAAATAAAATAAACCATAAACCAACAAAAACTCCACAATAGCCTCTAAAAGATTAACATGACTACACATGTTGCAACAATCATACAAGCAAGGGCCTGAAACCCCTAATATAACTTGGTTTTAACCGAGACCAAAAACCCTTAGAAACACAAAGAAACCGCCTACATTTGCTAGGCATTAGCAAACCAACCGCTCATGGAAGACACCATAGAGCCAAGAAAGATAACCAGATTCATGGTGTAGGACACCATCAAACCCCTAATCAGCTCAACCTACTGGGATATAGAGAGAAACTTAGAAAACCACCCAACCTGCAACAAAACCTGAGAAGACAAAGAGCCCAAATCATCCATGGACAACTCCAACAACAACAATTCTTTTGAATCACTCTAGTAACAGGAAACCAACTCCAAAACCACCTCTAAAGGAATGGGATCCCCTCTATTAGAGAGGATGATATGGATAACAAAACCACTACAACTAGAAATCACCAGCACCCTCCACCTCCACCTCCAAAGGAGAACTACCTACCTCAATAAGAACAGTTGAGGGAGGTCCACCTACATAGGATCAGAGGAGAAATATGACATGGTAGCCAAGCACACAACTGTAGCATCCTTCAGTAAACACTGCACCAAAATCAAACAATGGACAAGGAGAAGAGTCTCAAATAAACACCATAGGTCCACCTTAACAATGTTCAAATTAGAACTCATTTGGGTTTCCATAGAAAAATTGAACAGTATCCCAGCTAAAAGCCCTTCGCTCACCCACTTCTGAGTCTTCACAATAGACCAAAAAAATTGAGCCATCAGAATAGAAACATGAAGTAGCTTATCCCAAGAGAAGACCACAAACCCCAACATCAGCCACCTGGGGAACAAGAGAAAAAACAATAACCTCAACAAAAAGGGTCCATAAACACACAACCAGAGAGAAAAAGGCCACAAAAAAAACTCAACCGAAGAGAGAAAGGCCACAAAGAACACAACAAAAAAAGAAACACAGGTTGAAAGATCACCAAAGGAAAAGTCTCAGTCTCAGAATGAATGAGAACAACCAAACCCCGAGAGGAATAGGGGGGCCCAAATAGGATGGAAATAAGGAGAAGGGCCAACAAAAAATACCACCAAGAAACCCCAATACGCTAGCCAGAGCTAGAGATGGGCCAAAACTCCAAACAACCAACCAGAGGAGAAACCACCACTCCACAGAGAGGGGACAAGAAGAACCAAAAACACACCAAGAAAAGAAACCCCCAAAACAGAGCCACCAAACAAATGACAGGAAGAATCGAAGGACGACCAAGAAGAAGCCAGAGGAAGAACAAACCAGCATGAGGGACCACCAAGCCTTCCTATTACGCCGAATAGGAACATAAAAAATCCCATTCTGCATCTGAACTTCCTTAGAGAAACCAACACACACCAGTTGCAAGGTAAGAAGCTAGAAAAACGACATGAAGGGCACCCACACAACACCCTCAAACACAAGGGGTTTAGTAGGCCAACACCCAAAATAATCCACAACAACAAAACCACTAGCCATGCCAAAATAGGCTGCAGCCAAGGACCCTACGACCTGTCCCAAATGAGCCACCAAGAGTACAAAAGCAGTAAGATTCTCCCCCACCAATAGAGGCTCCCAACAAACTCCAAAACCGCTCCCAACCCGCTGACAAAGGATGGGAGTAGAGCAACCTCCATCCAACTCATCTCCCTCATCGTTCTCATCCTCATTTGTAGTATTCGAACTACAAACTCCTGCCTTAGCCCCGCCCACACTGTTCTCGCCACTCTTATCTCTCAAAATATGAGAGTGAGTTGCTTTGTTACTTTGCATTAGTATTTGTTGAGAGATTTGGTAAGAGACTAAAAGTGGGAATTGGGTTGATCTTAGAGGAAGTAGCAAGTGGGCCTGAGGAATTAAGCTAGGAAGGATTATCAATTGGAGATTTTATATAGGCATGTTGATTTCTATTCCTTTGTTATTTATGTTAGAAAGGTTGTTTAATCATGTTTTCCATGTATGAAAAGGAATGGTTTTAAATGTGTGTTATAATTCTTGGATATGTTTGCATGTTTCTTGGTTGATTCTTGTATTTTTGAAACCTTACAATTTAGTTTATCTTAGAGGAAGTAGCAAGTGGGCCTAAGGAATTAAGCTAGGAAGGATTATCAATTGGAGCTTTTATACAGGCATGTTGATTGCTATTCCTTTGTTATTTATGTTAGAAAGGTTGTTTAATCATGTTTTCCATGTATGAAAAGGAATGGTTTTAAATGTGTGTTATAATTCTTGGATATGTTTGCATGTTTCTTGGTTGATTCTTGTATTTTTGAAACCTTACAATTTAGTTTATACTTATATAGATATATATCCTATATTGGAATTTATACGAATGTGTTCTATTTATACTTTATGTAGATTGCTAATACTATATGTAGATTGCTAATACTATATGTAGTTTGTCAATACTATATGTATATAGCATGAGATAGAGTTGCTTTGAGTTATTTTAGTAGCAATGTCACTTAAACACGGGTTATTAGTTTGGTTATTCCTAGGGTTAGACTAATCCATGGGAAAATGGAGTAACCTAAGTATAAGGTATGAATGGTCAAAACCAAATCGAGCTAGGAGGGTGGGTGGACAGATAACTCTCATTCAAAGTAATGAATGTTTTGGCCAAAGTAGTGTAAGTAGCCACTGTTTATACTATCAGTTCACTATGATATAAGTTTACATACTAGGCAAGGATTTTCATACATGTAGGTTGTAGCCATAGAATGGTAGCTCTAGATATGTAGGACACAACACCATTCTTAAAGAAGGCTAGTATTATGAGGATACCAAACCAATCTCTTTGTTGAAGGGAAGGACCATTTTACCAAATTTGGTAGATGTGCAGGGGACTGCAGTAAATCTGTGGTTGGTAGAAAAGCGATTGGGTGATGCTTCTCCTCATGCAATTGGCACTCAATATTTGCAAGAGGATATTCTAGACCATTTGTATTTCTATTTCAAGTAATTTCATTGAAGATATGTATGTAATCATGTATCCATCTCTATGGAAATTGTAAATGTGAAGTGTCATCTTGAAAATATGTAATGTGAAATCGTTACTTCTATTAATGAAATGATTCTTTGATTATGCAATGGGAAAGTTTGGAATGTTTTGTTTCAAATGCACATTAGTTATTTAATTGAAAATAAAAAAATTATTGCTCATAATGTTAGTAGCATAAACTATTCATTTGTGGGTAAAACATAGTAAAATTATTGAGTAGAACAATGGACATGTTACACGTGGTATCCGAGCTACCAGGTTTAACTCTAGAACCTATGTGCTTAGAATGTTTCCAAATCCAACATTATATGAGTCTAATGTTTGGAAATTCTTGTGTCAGGATGGTGTGTCTCAAGATGACTGCAAGGAAGTTACTAATCAGAAATGAGTACTACCTATGGGCCAAGAAGGAAAGGGAAGCCATTGTTCGAACCATAGAGGGAACCAATTATGATAACGCCATTTGGATAAGCGACACTGAGACTTTTAGTCATGCCCTATCTTGAATTAGTCAAGAGAGGAGAAGGATGTGTGAGGCTATCAACTTTGTACCTCTTGTATCCTTGGCCAAGTCAGACTCTTTACCATTTTCCAGAGATATGCCCTTAGAATGTAGTATTAGTCCAATCATGATATTTAGGGATATGTGTGCTCTTCCTTTAGTGAAAGTTATTGTAATAGCCTCAAGTGGTGAATCAGAGGGATAAGTAATTTGAAGATTTGTATCTTAGGATAGGTCAAAGGATTATTTCCCTTTTGATGATGTTTATGAAAAAATATGAGGGGTATACCCCACGTAGTTTTGTATCGAAGAGAGAATACGAGGGATACTCTCTCTTAGACTATCTAAATAGTCATTCCATGTAAAACTCGAGGGATGAATAAGATCTTACAATAGCCTCATGATGCCATAATGGTAGGGTGGAGAATTTTACTTCCCCCTTTGGTTTGCATCTATTATGGACATTTGAAAGGCATTTGTTGGACTTATTCTTGTTACCTCCATTTTGAGGTCTATATTTGTATAAAGAAAGGAATTAAAAATTGTATCAAATAAAGATTTTTTTATGAAAGGGAAATTATATTGTGTTCTTACTTTAAGAAGGGGTAAATGGACTTATGTTAAGGAAAATAATTCCTTGGAAATGATACTACAAGTTGTATGAAAAGTTTAAACTAATGCTTTATTTATTTGACAAAATATGTTGATTCAAAAGATAAAGATGGATAAGTTTAAGTAATCAAGTATTAACATACTTATCATCTTGTCTAAAGAAGGAATATGAATTTTTTTTTGTTTTTTGAAGAGAATATTGCATTTTACCCTTATTAGAAATAAAAAAATAAATGCATTTAAAAAAAATAGATTTGTGAATATATGTCTTACTTTGCAAAATGGATTTTGTTTTATGACCCATATATGAATGTGTCTTATATATGAAAAAGAAATAAAAATTTATATATTTTGATATAATATAAATATATTACATTTCAAATATAAAATGTGATATATGATAAATATTATTTAAATAATATATATACATTATAAATTTATATATATTATATATCTATTTTGATAATTATTTTAATAAAACTTAATAATATTTAACTTTTTATTAAAAATAAAAAATAAAAAACCAAAAAACCAGTGTTCCACAAGGATGCGTTCCCCCCCGCCCTCCCCCCGTCCCTAATTTTAGCTGTCCCCCGTCTCAGACATTTCGGGGACTTGGACACGGCAGGGAGATGTCCCTCCGCCATCCCGCCACCGCCACCAGGACGTGAGAAACGTTAGGGGGACGCAAGGGACGCCTGGGACGTCATGTAAAGAGATTTTTTTTAAATTTCTTTTATTTTTATTGGTTTGTGTGCCTAGGGTTGAACCCTAAAGCCTTGTAGGACCCATATAAAAGCCTCTAAATGAAATAAAACACTCTAATTGCTCATTTTTTAAATTTTTACTCACATATGCATTTGATGTTTTGGAGCAGCTAGGTGAAGAAGAGGAAAACCAGTAAGAAGAGTGAGTTTTAGGTGTTGCAAGTGCAAGAGGGCTGAGAAGGAGAAAGAAGAAGAAGAGGAGGAGCATTCTACACCAATTTTGAAGGATTTTTCAAGCACAAGGTAGGGTTTTTTGACTATTTTTTTAAGTTTTTAACTATTTTTTCAAAAAAAAAAATTGTTTTGTTTTCCAAGTTTTTAGATTCATTTTGAATATGTAGTTTGATGTTTGAAATGGGCATTGAAATGAAAATCAAAACATGAATATGCATTTGCATCCATGTCTATGAAATTATGATTAAAAAATTAATCATAATTTCATATACATGGTTGCAAATGCATATTCATATTTTGAATTTTCATTTCAAAGCTCATTGTTTTTTTTCATCTTTCCATCAAGATTCATCATGAAGTTTTAAAATTTTAGTTTCAAATTTGTTAAACTAGGCACTTATAGAATTTATTTTTTTACTACAATGTCACAATGAGCTCTCATGACATCAACATGAGTGAGGATGAGGTTCATTCACATAGTGATATTGATCCTGAATATGCACTTGAGGCTGAAGGGGGTGACCATGGAGCTAAGCATGAAGTCCAAACTAGTTGCATGGCAAGTGAAGAAAGTACTTTTGAGTGCCCTTTTGCAGAATTGGAAAAGTATGCTAAGGGTCCTTTTGATCCCAAATCCCCTCTCAAACAATTTACAACAAAAGATCTAAGCAGGCAAGCCCCAAGGGGCAACATCCTGTGGCACAAGGAGGTGGAAGTGCAACTTTTTTGGTATTGGGTGGTATGGGAGCATCACTAGAGTGAATGCACACCTTCTTTTCATTAGAGGAAAAGGTGTGGGGATATGTGAGTTTTTGACAAAACCAAAAAACATGAAATACAAAGTTAAAATAAATAAGTTATGGGGTGTTCTTGATGATACTCTAGTTGCACATGTGCCTACTACTTTGCAGCATAGGGCACATGCTCACCATAGCCAGCCACAAAGATCCAACCATACTTTGCAGACGAGAGTAGGAGGGACACTAGGTTCTTCTTCTAGTGCCTATGCAGGAGAGGGGAGGGGGAAACGGAGATTGCAAAGTCAAACTCAAAGTAACCCCATAGAAGATTTGTTTAATGTGTAGCTCAAGGATGACATAGATGATGCCATTGGCAAGTTCTTCTTTGCCAATGGCATCATGTTTCATGTTGCTCGATCTCCTTATTATAAGGAGATGATATCGATGGTGGCAAAGGGAGGACCATCATATGTTCCACCAGGTGAGACAAAATTGAGGACTACGATCTTGGATAAGAACTATTCCAAGATCAATTTGTTGATGGAGAAGATGAAGGAGTGTTGGGTTAAGACATGATACAGCATAGTCATGGATGGGTGGACAGACATTAGCCATTGTCCACTCATTAACATCATGGTTACATGTACTGAGGGCCCATATTTTCTTAAGGCAGTTGATTGTTCAGGGCATCACAAATATGTTGATTTTTAGTTTGAGGTTCTCAGGGATGCTATTGAGGAGGTTGGGCCACAAAATCTGGTCCAAGTTGTGACAAATGTTGCACATGTGTGCAAATCTGCAGGGAGACTTGTTGAGGCTACTTACAGGCATATTTGGTGGACCCCATGTTGTGTGCACTCCATGAACAATGCACTCAAGGACATGGGAAAGATTGATTAGATTAGAGCAGTGGTTAATGATGCGAGAGATGTGCAGATGTT
Source organism: Sequoiadendron giganteum (assembly GCA_007115665.2). NCBI lineage: Eukaryota > Viridiplantae > Streptophyta > Pinopsida > Cupressales > Cupressaceae > Sequoiadendron > Sequoiadendron giganteum. Next base: position 145,488,460 of record CM021101.1, read on the forward strand.
TATTTGCAACCACCACACATCACATGCACTCTTCAGGACCTTCGCTAAGGAGTTCCTGAAACCTACTGATACGAGATATGCTTCCTATTTCATTCTCTTGGACAGAATGATTGAGTTGCAAGAGGCACTGCAACTCATGGTCATGACATCAAATTGGAGTAGGTGGGACGAGTCTAAAACATAGCAGGGGAAGAGGGTGAAGGATACAATGAAGAGTGATGTGTTCTGGGGTGATGCAAAATATATTGTTGCCATCATTAAACCAGTTTTTCAGGTTATCAAGTATGGGGATGTGCATGCACCTAGCCTTGGAGAGTTGTATGAGTGCATCGATTCTATGCTTGATCAAATGAGGGTTGTTGTGAGAGAGAGGGACCCCACATTAGCATTCTACCATGAGCACATTCAACCAATCATTCACAGGAGATGGGAGAAACTCAACACTCTCTTGCACATGGCAACCTATGCACTTAATCCTAAGTGGTATTTGACTAGGCTTGGTAGAGTGACACCTATAGAGGATGCAGAGGTGAAGGCAGGGTTCTTCAGGTGCATTGAGAGGATGTACAATGATGTAGATGCCAGTATGATTTGCACTGAGTGGACCAAATTTTCCACTCTTAGGGGTTATTCAGATGCAACCAAGATGGATACGTGAACTTTGGCATAGGAGGACCCAATTTTGTGGTGGACTTTCTACGGATCAGGACCTTTGACTACCACTCTAGCCATTCGATTGTTATCTCAGGTTTCTAGTTCTTCAGCTGTTGAGAGGAACTGGTCTACATATAGCTTCATCCACTCTCTTAAGAGGAACATACTTACCTCTAGGAGAGCAGAGAAGCTTGGGGCTATACATAGTGCTTTGTGTCTCATTGACCGCAAAACACTTTTGTACAAAGAGAGTCCAACAACACAGTGGGATGTAGAGCTAGAGGAGCCAGAACAGATTGATGAGGATGCTTTAGTTTTGGCTTCAGATGTAGGGCTGGTTGGTGTTAGTTTGGCAGAGCTTGAGTGCGAGGATTCCAGTAGTTCGAGTGATGAGGAGTTTGGAGATGATTAGAGGCCTCCCTTCACTACATTTTTGCATTTTGTACTTATTTTGATTATGATTCATATCAATGTATCATGCTACTCATTGTAATCATTTTTATGATATGATATTTTCATTTTGATGTGACATGCTATATTTTTGATATTCATATAATACAAATCTCAAATTTGACAATTTCATTTGTCAAATTTTAATATTTATTTACTTTTAGTCTTTTAGTAATAGTATTCAAGTATTCAAAATGTTAGTATTTGCAATTTTACTAATTTTCCAAAGTTTAATTTGAAATGTTATTCTTAAACATCTTTTTATAACTAGTTATTCAAGTACCATATGTATATCAGCACCCCCCCCGCCCCCCCTGGTCGCCCCCCGCCGTCATCCCCCCGTCATCCCCAAACTTAGACCCCTTGTCCCCCCATCCCCAAGATGCGTCCTCAACAAGGGACGCGTCCCCTTCAGGAAACTCCGTGGAACACTGCAAAAAACCAAAAAAATGAGACAAAGGGCAGACAAGGAGTTGTTTCCCCCTACCGTGGCCTCTCCTCCCTAGAGGGGAGGCGACTCCATATGGGAGGATGCTCCTCCCTAAAACAAGAGAAAAAATTATTTATTTATTGTTAAATGTTGTGCAAAACAAAAAGACAACAGGGGTATGGTTAAACACTAGTCTGTAATGTGATGCTTGTAAACTCTCATTTGCAAAAGAAATAAGTAATTGTTGTTTATAAAATAAAATAATGCATATTCAAATAGGAATACATAGATATACTCACATATACATAAATATATGTTGCTTAATGTATCAATAAGAGTGGATTAAAAGTCATAAGGAATGACACTTTATTAATATTCTAGTATATCGTTGAAACACCAAAGAGAATGACAACTTCGTGTAACTATTATAACCTCCTCTTTCCAAAATTTTCCTACATTTAAAAATAAAAATAAAAATAAAATGATACCCTTATCGCCATTTTTAGTTTGTTTCTAGTAAAAATAAAATGTAGTAGCAAGAAGATGATAGCACAATCATCTTTAACTCTATGATTTCTTTTTCCTGCATTTAAATTTGGGTATAAAATAAAAATACAATATAATGTTTGCAATAGTAAATAATAAAAAAAATCAAAAGAAGCCTAAACAAAATTATTGAAGCATATTTTGTTTGAATGCAATATTCGTTGCATTTTCTTCCCCAAAACATCCCTCCATTGTTGCATCGACATACATGCATGATAAAACAAAAATGAGGGTTTTAAAGATGTGCATAATAAGAAATTAAAACAAAAGGAAAAGGAATAGGCATTATGATCTATGAAAGAATAAATCCAATGGAGACATGCAACAATGATACAAACCCTCTTCCAATACTCCCTTCAGCCTACAACAAGAAAATGGAAAAATGATAAAATAAGAGGAATATACTTTTTAATAAGTTTCTTTATGAGGTAGGGTTTCAAATAAAAATTTGCCCTAGAATCTAAGGTTTAGAATCAATCTCATCCAAGGGATGAGATTGAGTACTCAAAATATTACTTTTTTCTACTTAATCTAAAATCTAATTTAAATTAAATTAATGGTGATTAAGTCTATGTGGGGGTCTATGAGTTAGAACCCTTAATAAATTGTAACTCATATATTTAAGTGAACTTTTACAACTTTGAGTTAGCACATTATATTAATCTTCAAAACATCAAATGGAGATTTAAAATCTTATTAATTGGAAAAGAGAGGGTTTATTTTAGTTATTTTTTTGTAAATTAAATAACTATGTTTGGATTATGTTTTAGGAAAATCATAAATATGTGAATAAATTATTTTTAAGTTATTTTATTTAATTAATAAAACTTAAGTACAAAAAAAATAATGGTGAATGGTTTAAATGTTGGATAAACTATTGTTAAAAATAATATTATCCAACAATTATTTAAAAAAGGGTTTTGATAAACTATTTCACCTTGTTTAAATGTGTCCCACCTAGACAAAAAAAAAGGAATTATCTTGAATTTAAGCAAGAGTTAATGTTGACTAAAAATCAAAAGCTTCATTTAAATTATTCTTAATAATAAATTGGCATAAGTGATAAATTTATAAATAAGGATTAAAAAGGGGATTTAAATTGAAGGTCAAATGAGAATATTTAATAAAGTGATCTTATGATTTAGAATTAATCTAAGCGAGGTTTAATGGGTTAAATTGGATTCCTCGAATGTGCATAAAGAAAAAAGGTCTACTTAAGCATTATAACTTTGCAAAATCAATTATTTAATTAAATGAAAATGAGTTAAACATTATCAAATTATTCTAGTATGAATTAGCCCTATGGTATAAAATTGAAAAAAAAGGTGAAGATTTGTACAATTATTAAGCAAATTAATTATCTAAATGGGGTTAAGAAAGAGGCCTTATTCAGATAAATTAAATGAAATATCAAGATAGTTAAGTTGATATTCTAAATAGTTTGGCAAACTTGTAAGTGGAGATTTACAATATTTTATCAAATGGAAGGTGTTGAAATGAAACAAGGTCCATTTAAAATCAAGGTCATGAGAAGGAATGTGTTACCTCACCTTGAGATTTGCATCAAACTACATAATAAATAAATTAATAAAAAAATACACTAGTTAATTTGAAGATAAACTTAAATATTTATTCTTTAATGACTCAAATGTGTAATAATATTTTAGGTAATTATTAATTAAACAAAGAGAAATGAAGAAATCTTGAAACCAATCATGTAGGGTTTAGTTTCTCTATGAAGGGGGTTATTAAGTAATGTGAAACCTAATAAAATCTAGGTAATTTTCATGATGTAGCTCTACCCTGAGAAAGGGGATGAGGAGGTATCTAAACATTTAATTTTGTAAATCAATACTACTTGAGTAATGACATTATTAACATCAATATCTCATTATGAAATTTGTAAGAGTTCATTGACTATCAAATAAAACTCGATTAAGGGAGTCAATCAACAAGAATATACAACCAATTATGTAATCATGTCAAATATTGTTATTCCTTAGTAGTTGTATTATATAATGATGGCTTTTCAGGAGTGCATTAGGTTGCATACCTACGTTTAAACAAAAAAAGTTGTGGTGTTTGCATGTTATTTCCACATTAAAATGTGGCCATAACATTTGGTATCAGAGCCTAGGTTGCAACATTGGGTGCTCTACATATAAGATGGGTCTTAACTATTATGTATATTAGCAACATGTAAAAATATTTGTAACAATTAAACCTTCAAGCTTGAGAGGCAAATTAGTAACTCATGTGAGTTTATGATATATTGAAACATTGAAATCAAACTACAATTAAACATCATATGTTAGAAATTTTAAAGACATTTGTTAGTCAAAATTTAATCTTATGAAGGGATTAACTAGAAGAAACAAAATCATGCTAAGACTAGACTAACGAGAACATAATGTTTTTATAGACAATGTGAGTTTTGGTGAAATATGTTCATTCAATTAATAAAGAGTGATTAGAGAAGAATCCTTAACCGTTCTACACTCCCCATCTCAAACTCTGGAAATATAAAGTGATTATGTTAAACATGATTAATAGGAGCCTAATGAGCTAGGGGAATAATGTAAATCGTATTAGTATCTATAACTAAAAAACCCTTTTGCCACCATTTTGGACTTAGTTCTTGAAAGGACATTGATGAAACTTATAGAAAACTTGATTATTTCAATTATTGTGTAGCATGCCCCACTAGAATTAATTTTCAATTCAATTATTAACACTACAAAAAAAAAAGACATAAATTCCATAGCTAATTCCATTTAACAATTTTATGTTCATAAATCACCATGAAACTAAAATATATAAGTAAATTCATTTACATATGTCAATTTACATACAGGTTGACTTGGAATTCAATGCCTTCTAGTCAAATTCAATTTACAAGGTTCCTCTTTAGTTACACCCTTTTAATTCTTATACATCGATGATATAATGCATTTAGAATTCTAATATGATTCATGTTTGATGGCCCCCCTCCACTGGTGGACAAGAACATGATTGAGGTGCCTTTTCCACCCAACCACGAAGCGATGCTTCCCTAAAATTCTTTAGTCAATTGAAGAATGTTTGACCCTGCACGAAACACTTAGCAGGAGATACAGTTTACAAGGTGGAATCTGTGTGTGCCTAACTTCATGTGTTTCTATCTACTGGTTAGAATATGCAAGTTCCATGTTAGGTAAACAAATCAACAGAGAGAGTAAATAATAACAGTTTGTTTTGTATATGTAAATAAAAATGGCTACAAGGTTTGGCCAAGCTCATGCTGCATGAAATGCAACTCTAGTTAGATTTGGAAAAGCAAATCTACACTATCTAGCACCCATTCCCAAAAGAAAATCTTATCATATCAAGGGATATCCCTCCCTTCTAGACCATCTACTAGCAGCAATCTACGTGCTACAATCTACCACTAAATTCTTGTATCATTTCATTATATTGTTTAAACATTATTCACTTAAATTGGGTAATCATTCATCTATTCAACATATGCAATACAACACTGTTCCAAGTTTACAATTTGTTCCATTTTCTAGAGGTTTAATATGCTCTATGAGTTAACTATTCAAGATGAAACAAAAGGTATACCGCATGTATGTGGGCATGCATAGAGGAATTTTTATGCGTATTCACATGTATGCCCGAAAATAAATAATTTAAGAATATGCACATACATTCTAAAATTTAAATGAAAAATCCCTTCACATAAGTATACTTCCATATTCGGAGAAGAAATATAACATCGATTCATTCATATGATCTTTTCAAAATAAAAACAAATACCATTTATTTCCAATTCTAGGTACAATGAAAACATCAATTTTCACAATCATTGATTTATAAAAGAATAGGTCGATGAATCTGGATAGAAAAACATCATCCATTAACAAAAATTAAAGGCATTCATTTTGTTACCAATCTAAGTTTTCATACTTGTTTTCCTTATTCAAGGCATTCACTAAAAACAAAAGTATACTTTTCCCATCAATACCATCTCTTCCAGAGGATTCGATACACATGTCATCATCCATTGATAACATGATATCACATGCCTTTGGGGTTGCTTCACTTGGCTGAATTCTTCAAGCCATGGGTTTAACCCAATACAAGATTTAACACCCCCTAAATGCAAGAATAAAACGCAAGGCACAATCGATACTTTCAACTCGGATACAACAGAGTATTCTATAGTGATCATATGAGAAACAACGCTCATCTATTTACATTCATATGCATATACATTTATGTATATATTTATATATATCTTCCATCATATATATTATGATTGACCAACAATGCAACAATGAATTTCAATGCTCGCATCTTGAGAAGGCCATCGCGGGATCCTCAAAGGGCTTTATCATCGAGCAACCATCGTTCGATCTCACCACCACATAATAGTGGGTGGTGAGGCCCCAATTCTAAGAGAAATTAATGTATTGCTCAACCTTTGCCATTGAAGGTGGCCTTCACCACTCGTTGTTACGTTAGGTGGGATTTTAAAAGAATAGTGAATATTATTTAAAATGAAAAACAACAGTGGATAGCCCTTCAGCTAGTCACCTAAGGGCAATGAGTATATGCAAGACGATTACATAGAATACATATGGGTCAACTTATAGGACATGATCGAAGAGGATAAGCATCATGTGCACAAAGTGATGCATTGTGGGTATGAAACCCGACCCAACAAAGGGTCGATCAATAATTACAAGGAACTTACAGAGCTTCAATTGCTCGACCCTTTTGGGCCCACAATAATTTGACAATAACAAATAACTTACAAAGCTTTATAGCTCAACCCTTTTGGGCTCATAGTAATTTGACAATAACAAATAGCTTATAAAGCTTTACAACTCAACCTTTTGGGAGCTCATAGAAAATCAATAGTATCAAATACCCCAATTCGTACATGCACAAATAACACAAACTCTGTAAACTTTTGCAAGATAGGAGATCATTCCTTTGATAATTAAAGAATAATGAATGAGTTCGACTTACCTCCAACATTTTGTCCTAGAAAATTTTCCCTTCTATAGGTTCGCTCTGCTTTTTCCTTCCAACTCATCGATTTCTCCTTCTTTTCTATTTTTTCCCCTTCTTATTGAATTTTTCTCCCCATTTTGAGTTCAAATCATCCCCCGCTATTTTGGGTAGGATATAAATTTTTTTGCAATCTTCATAATATTAGTTGGCCGCCCACTCTCAACATAAGGGAATCAACCGCTATCTACTTTTTGGTGGGAGTTATAACATTTGAATTTTCCCATGATCTTTTATTGCTTCCATTCGAAGAGCGAAAAAATTCAAAGTAAATTATTCACACTTTTGCATGTATATATATACACACACAAATAAATTCACATATTATCCTTGAGATTAATTACATATATGAAATCACTTATATATTCAAATTCATCCAAAAGATTGAACAAACAAAACCTCTTTTCCATATGATACGGGTTGAGTTTCTTATTCAGTTTGTTGAATATATGTTTTGAAATAAACAAATTAAAAAAAAGAACGCACAAATTTGTTATTTTCACTAGTTATAGTTTTTGATTCAAGTAAAAACAGGTTTTGAAAGGACTCGAAACCCTTTACAATCATGAACAAGGCTGCAAAAAGAACAGCTTGCAGCCAGCCAAAAGCCAACCCCCAAACAAGACCCGTGAAGATTTACATTTGGAACTACTCTTGTGGGAACGAAGAGTCATATCAAAAGAAGGCCGAGAGAATTTAGTTTTTTTTCCCTTAACAGTAATCCAACCTTCTTCCACTTGCGCTGCCATATCATGCCAAGTCAGCTCACTATTTTCCTGAGGTTTTCCTGCAACCATAGTCTCAAAAATTTCATCATTATTCCTTCGTGCAGGCAAAGACATATCAGATAGGCCACCAGAAGGGATAGCCAGAGCGCTATCACCAGAAGTGGCCGCCAAAGACCCAAACTCTCGCTCTTTCGGGGTTACAATCTGAAAATCATGCTCAACATCATCAGCCTCATCATTTGAGACATCATTTTCACTAGTTATAGTTCTCACACCAAGTATGAATGCAATTGCCAACTTTTCAATCATATACAGATGTCATGTTCTATTGTGGTGTGATATTCCAGATTCCATTTTTGCTTATCGTGGTCATCTGGCTAAGCGTGCCTACCTCAATCAAGTTCTTGTTCTTTAACCTGTTTCCTACACACATTCTTACACTTGTCCACTTATTAGTAACCTTCGACCGATAATCATATGAAAATAATTTCTTAAATCAAGAAATTGCATAATATTCATTTCCAATTTTCATCATCGCATTCAATTAAATTCCATAAATAAAATGCTTAATTCTATTTTCCAAATATTTCAACTTCCTCAAATTTTAAAATGTAGAAATGAAATCGAGATATGACATCCTTCCCCATTTAGAAGAGACATCATCTCGCTGTCTAATCAAACAAAATTGGTTTTACATATGTTTGTCAATTCACATTGTTTTCAAGTTAAACACCATAGCATACCAATCCAAAATATCAAATATCAATATATAGATAATCACAATTCATATTGTTTTCAAGCCAAAACATCATAGCATACCGATCCATAATTTTAGGCAACAATACAAAAATGATCATCAATAGTCTCTCTAGGAAAGAAATGCGGGAATGAGCATTCTATTTCCTCCACATCCTCACATGTAGCATTGTCGTCATGATACTAGTCCCATTGGACCTTATACTAAACAATGTCCTAGTTTCGCAACTTGACATTGAATTTATCCAAAATTCTATTGGGCTTCACTAGCACCACTCCTAAATCCTCCACCTGTAAAGAACGCTAATCAAGTATATCAGACGCATATGGGTGGTATAATTTTAATAAAGAAACATGAAACACATTATGGACTCAATCTAGAGCAGGGGGTAGAGCAAGTCTGTATGCAACCGGGTTGATCACTCCCAGCACATCAAATGAGCCCACATATCTTGGAGCCAGCTTGGATGACTTCCCAAAGGTCATAGAGCTCTTATGTGGATTGACTCTTAGAAAGACCTTGTCTCCGACTGCAAAGTGTCTAAAGGTTCTATTTTTGTTGGCATAGCTCTTTTTCCTATCTACTGCTTCCTTCAGTCTACTCTTGATAAGCCTCATCGACTCTTCCATTTCTTTTAGCATCTCAAGAACCACTATGATCCTATCTTCCAATCTATCCCAAATGATGGGAGTGTGACACTTCCGCCCATATAGAGCCTCAAAAGGTGTCATACCTAAGGATGCATGATGGGATTTGTTATAAGCAAATTCTACCAGTGGTAGGTACTCTTCCCATTTGTATTGTTGATCTATGCAATAAATCCAAAGGTCTTCTACAACTTGATTTACTCTCTCGGTTTGACCATTGGTCTGAGGATGATAGGTTGAATTGAAGTTTAACTTAGTCCCCAATGTTGCATTCAAGGTCGTCCAAAACTTGAATTTCATTCATGTATCTCGGTCAGATATAATGGTCTTTGGCACTCCATGCAAACGAAAGATCTCCTTGACAAACTTCTTGGCCAAGGTCAACGATCCATCCTTAACGTTCCTTGGAATAAAATGTGCCACCTTAGTCAACTTATCAACTACTACCAAAATGACCTCATGACTATTCTTGCTTAGGGGTAACACCTATAGAAATTCAATACTAATCACTTCCCATTTATACTCAGGTATATCATGGGGATAAAGGCACCCTGCTAGATGCATGTGCTTAGCCTTGACTCCCTGAGACTCCAAGCATTTGGCTACATATTATGCTACGTCCTTCCTAAGTCTCAGCCAAAAGTACAAGACTTTCAACTTTGCAATCATCTTTATAACTCAGGGCTGTCCTGAATATGGTGCATTATGGATCTCATCTAGGACCAACTTTCTAAGCTATCTAGAATTTGGAATATACATCTATCTTTGGTATCTTAAGATACCACTTGGTTCAAACTCATACCCATCAAATCGATGGCCTGAAGGATTCTCTTCGAGAGCCTTTTTCACCCTCTCATAATGCTCGTTACCTTGCAAGTGTTGCATCACCTTCTATCTAAGATTGAATCTCATAAAGGTCATGGTTGTTAGATTTCTTCATCTACTAAGAGCATCTGCCACTCGATTTTCCTTTTATTTTATATACTCGATTCCAAAGTCACTCGCTAAGGAATCCTAGCCATCTCCTTTGATATGCATTAAGGTTAGGTTGAGTAAAGATGTATCTCAATCCTAGGTGATTTGTTTTGAGCTCAAATGGTTATCCCAAAAGGTAGTGTCTCCACATCTGCAGGGCATGCACTATAACTGCTAATTCCAAATCGTGTGGCACATAGTTTACTTCGTGTTGTTTCAGCTTCCTAGAATCATATGCCACCACTTGCCCTTCTTGCATTAATAGTGCTCCCACTTCGTCACCTAAATCATCTGTGATCACTAAAAATTGACCATTGGGATTTGGAATAATTAATATTGAAGTTGTAGTGAGCTTCTCCTTAAGGAGCTGGTAAGCCTGATCACACTTCTCAATCCACTCAAACCTCTTTCCTCTCTTTTGAAGAGATCTTATTGGGGCTACTAGTTTAGAAAACCCTTGCACAAATTTTTTATAATAGCCAACAAGGCCCATAAAACTTCGCACCTTTGACACATTCTGAGGTGCCAGCCACTCTACAATTGCTTTCATCTTTTTGGGATCCATAGACACTCTCTCTGCTGAGATAACATGGCCTAGGTAATGCACCTTGTCTTGGTAGAACGAGCAATTGGATAAATTTCCAAAAGGCTTATTTTCTCTCAAACATTTCAAGACTATCCTCAAGTGCCAATCGTGTTCCTCAATGGTCTTGGAATAAACCAAAATATCATCAATGAAAATTAGGACAAAATTATCCATACAGTCCCAAAACACACTATTCATAAGGTTCGTGAAAGTTGTGAGCACGTTGGTCAAACCAAAGGGCACAACGGTGAACTCGTAGTTTCCATACTGAGTTTGAAAAGATGTTTTGGGAATATCTTCTTTTATTCTCAACTGATAGTAACCAAACCTGAGATCTATTTTTGAGAAAATTGTTGCTCACTTCATCTTATCAAACAATTCATCGATCCTCAAAAGAGGGTAGCGATTTTTTATGGTAGCCTTGTTCAACATTTGATAATCTATACACAAACGCAATGTTCCATCTTTTTCACAAAAAATACTCATACTCCCCATGGTGACACACTAGGCCTGATAAGCCCCTTGTGTAACAACTCTTGTAACTGGGCTTTCAATTCAAAAATCTCTATGGTGGTCATCTTGTATGGGCCCTTAGACTATGGCTCGGATGTTGGCACTAAGTTGATGGTGAAATCAAATTCTCGTGTAAGAGGCATCTTGATGAGATCTTCAGGAAACACATCTCAGAATTCCCTAAGAATCGGAGTCATCTAGATATGGTTTTTCATTGTCAAGTTCACTGACATGCACCGCATATATGGCGCAACCTTTTTGTTGAGATCTCTTAAGCTGCATAACTAAAATCTATCTAAGTTGCAAGGGTCATTTTACCCCATGTATCTCAATCGGGTGCCTATAGTCATCCATACAACACACCATCTTATCCTCACAATTTGTAATAGCCTTGTGCTTAGTCAACTAGCTGATTCCTAAGATTACATCATAGGACCCTAATGGTGTGACATAAAGGTTAACTTGGGTCATGAAGGTGGGAAGTTCTCTTCTCTCATTTTCATGCTTTCAAACCTTGCCTTGTGAGTTAGAAGCTGAGCCTTTTTTACTTTGGAAACCTCTTTAGAAAATGCCTTTTAGCTTGACCCATATTTCCCTAGAAATTTTGCAATGATTTCTAATAATCTGCATAATATGCCATTCATATCTTTTCAATTGTTTTCACTTTCTCTTTTAGCTTCTCTATTTGTAAGACGAGTTGTAGGTATAGTATATCCATCTTCCACAGATTGTGAAATGTCATATCCCAAAGCACTAAGATATGTCTTCATTCTTAAGCTCTAGAAAACAACATTAGTTCCATCAAACTATGGTGTCTTGTTTGATGAGAATCCATAATTTTTTTGTCTGGCCATTAGTGCTCTTCTCAAATCTACCTTATGACGGTTAAGTTATATTTGAACGAATCGACTCTAATACCAATTTTTGAGCACATAGTGATATTGAGACGAGGGGTTAACCAATGTCTTAACAATTCTTTACTTTTCAAAAATCAATCACAATTAAAATCATTCAAGTAAGATCTAGCAATTAAGAACACAATGAGAACACATGATTTACATCAAAACCCTATTGAGAGAAAACCACGACACTATATAATAAACAAGAGGCTCCAACCTCCACACACAAGCTAAGCTTCAACCTAGCAAGAGACTCCAAACTCAATTTGATAGGCTTCAACCCTTTCAACTCTTCAATGTTGATATAATAAAATTCTTCACCAAAACACAAATTTGATCACAACTATTCACACAATCCTTTCATAAATTTAATCTATAAGTTCACCTTAAAATCTGCACTCTTTCCCTTAACATTTACCTTTAAATATTCACATATGTTTGTCATTTATATATTTGCAATTATCCTTCTCATATGGAAACACATACTCTTCAAAAGATATTTGATTTGCACTTCATTTCTGCCTCTATTCTTTTCTTAAATTTGTTTTGTAAAACTCGAAAAATATTCATTCAACTTGTTGCCTTTTGATTACCCCCTCAACCTCTATTTATACCGTTTTATTTTGTCAAGGGATGTCTATTTAAATGGATGTGTCCTTTTAAAACCAATCACTGCCTTTTCTTAATGATTGATGCCTTTAATTAATAAGTGGACCGCTGCCTTTTATTTATAATCGGATCACTGCCTTTTATTTATGAATGGGTTGTTGCATTTTATTAATTTGAATGCCTCCTCCTATTTGTATGTGGTTGGCTCGAATAATTTAACTTCAATTTATTTACTAATGGATAAGGCACCAAGGGAGTCGACCAAGATATTTTCTTTGGAGGTCGTCCTACATGGGAAATTTGACATTTAAATCTTTATTTTAACATCTCCATATGGGTCGGCCCATATTACATATACATTATCTTTTTAATGTTTAAATCTTTAATTTAAATATGCATATAACTCTTTAACGGGCCAGGCTTTTCCTTGACATTCATGATGTGCCTTTGACATCAATGAAAACATATTCTAAAACTTCCCTATACTTTATCCCTATTGTGGATAAGTTGACCACATGTTACTCATCCAACTTACTACAACACCAAATAATCTAAACATGTAGCCACTTGTAGATATTTTTTTGTCGACATTCTTGCCCAATCTAAATCTAGAAACCATGAATATCCACTAAGTGCAGGTCCTCTAAAATATCAAAGCAATAACCAATGGAATACTCAAAAGTACCCCACAAATGCCTAAAAGCTATATCCACTACAACCCAATGTTCCCATCCAAGATTAGCCATAAAAAAGCTATGCCACATTTGAGGAGATTATTTTAATCCATAGAGGGATTTCTTCAACTGATAAACCAAGTTTTTATTGCCCTTCTCAATGTAGTGCTCTAACTATAAAGTGTACATATCCTCCACCAAATCACTCCACACAAAATTTCTCTTCATGCCCATTTTCTCAAACTTAAGATAAAAAGCAATAACACAACCTAATAGAATTTCAATAGGTGTCAACTTTGCAGCAAGGGAAAATCTCACCAAAATCTATTATTCCCTAATGCAACCATCTCCTCATCCATGGTTATTTTTTAAGACTCACAATCACTCATTTCCATAGCTTCTTTAACTTTTTTGGGCTCATCAATGTTGATCAACAAATAAAATATACATCTAAAATCATATAGGCTATACCTTTATGGTTGCCTTGTCTACCAATTGCACCTTCTAAAAATTAGTGGAGGAGATTTTACATTGTCAAAACCATCTAAACTCTCCATATTGTCATCCTTTTCTAATCGAACTTGAATCTTTGGTTCAATATATAGTGCAACCTTCTTGGTATTCGGTTGTATCTACACAGCTTACTTCCCATCCACCATTGATTACTCGTAAAAATCACATTCCAATTATAGAAAATGAAGCTACATTTCACAACCTTATTATCCAACTTTGACCACTTTCATAGTAAAAAATAACCAATGAAGCTACATTTCACAACCTTATTGTCCAACTTTTACCACTTCTCCCTAGGAAAACATATCCCTACAACCAAATACACAAAGATGTTAAAAAGTAGACCTTTCACCTATCCAAACCTCCATGTCGATTTTCTCCACAAGTGTTTGGTGCGGGAGGCACTTTCATCGAGTAACATGTAGCAATAACAACCTTTGCCCAAAAATTATATTCCAAGGTAAACCAACTAGGCATACTCCTAGCCCTCTCCATCAACATCTTATTCATGTGATTTACAACTCCATTCTCCCAAGGAGTGCATGGAATTGTCTTATTCCTTTCTATGACATTCCCCTTACAAATGTATCAAACTCTATAGAACAATACTCACCAAGTTTGTCAATTCTCAACACCTTAATCTTTCTACCAATTTGATTTCTCTCTATTTGATTTAATTCTTCTTCCATGGCACTTACACAATGTGTCTTTGATAGCTTCCATAAAATCTGGGTTCAATTTTAGAAAATAAAGACATGTCTTGGTGTGGTGGCCAAACTCTCCTTGTTCGGATTTCAATATCTATGTCTCCAATAACTAAGTTTTCTAGATGAATTTTTTGAACAAATCTTGATGGCGTTTTAGGTGCCTTTGTTGGTGTTGTAGATTTTCTCATGTTCACTTTCTTCTTCTTCATGATCATCTTTTTAAGTTATCTCTCCTTGATGTATGTTATCATCTATACGAAAATTTCTAAATTTTCAATGATTTTGTGTTACCTTTTATTGTAGCACCTAAAACCTTTGCTTCTTGAAGAATAGCCAAGAAATATCCCTTCATTGGATCTAGCATCAAACCTGTCTAGATTTTGTTCATTTCTCTTTAGATAACACTTGCTACCAGATACTTTAAAGAGCTTAACTATGGCAAGCCTACCTTTCCAAAGTTCGTATGGAGTCTTATCATGATTGACTCTGATTTGTGCTCAATTTAGATTATAAACTATTGTATGCACTGCTTCTCTCCAAAATGAGTCTAATAACTGACTCATTAAGCATGGTTCTTGGCATTTCTTGCACCGTTATGTTTTTCCTTTTCACAACTCCATTTTGTTGTGGTGTTCTTGCAGCTGAAAAGTGTCTTATAATCCCATGTTTTTCATAAAATTCCTCAAATTCATTTGAAGTTGTTGAAATATGGTAGCTTCGATCAGATATAGAAATGATGATTGATTTGATAATATGTGTGTATATATATGTCAGTATGTACTGGCATATGTATACACACATATATATTAAATGTATAAATATTCATGTCATCATTTATATATATCAAAATCTACTATATCCCAAGTATATTATTGATTTGCATTTAGAGGTTATTACTTGCAGATTATTGGCTTTACATGTTTTATATAGAATTCGGATCGAGCATCATTATCGGTGATCATTTCCAAATTGGATATTATTTATTTGTGCAAGATAAATATAGATTGAACTTGGTAAGTATTTATGTTTATTAAGTAACTAACCCCAATTAGTGATCGGGTGTTTAGTTAGACGAAAATGCACAATTCATGAGACATCTCATGAATGGACATGCCTCCACTTTGTGGAGACATGTCCGCTCATGGGACGTGTCTCTCCATTTATATTTAATACAGATATGATCCACAATTGCAGACATCAAAATAAATAAATGTTGTGCTCTTGTAGATCGAATACCATTAAAGAAAATTCAGACTTGTGAATTCATGATCACTATTTCCAATATTGATTTGGCATCAACTTCATATTTATTAAGTTCATTATTTTGATTATAATCTGAAGAAATTTAATCATATTGAACATGGTATCAGAGCCACCTTAAGAAAGATCCGATTAAATTCAAGATATCAGATTATTTTAAAACCATATTCTCTCTTTAAATCGCAAACACATTTCATTCTTCATAATGTCAAGTGTAATAAGATTTGTGGATCGTCTTGAAGGTGCAAACAACTTTACATCATGGAAATTTAGAATCATGATGAATCTAAAAGAAAATAAGTTAGACTCATTTGTGAAAGAAAACAAGATAGAACCAGAGAATGATCTAGAGAAAACTCAATGGATTGAGAACAATGAGAAAACTATGAAAATTATAGTAGATGCAGTTAGGGACCATATAGTACCTATTCTGTCTAAACATGAGATTGCATACCTAATGTTTAAATCCCTTGAAAGCACTTTTGAAATAAACAACACTAGTAGGACCCTTGCTCTAAAAAGGCAACTTAATCATGTATAAATAAACAAGGGAGAATCTATTAATACATATTTCATGAGAATCACTGAACTAAGAGATCAACTGTCAATAGTTGGATATCAAATTGATAGCAAGAAGTTAACACTAATAGCTCTAGGTGGCCTACCAAACTCATGGGAGTCATTTGTTCAAGGAATAAGTGCAAGATCAAAACTCCCTAAATTTGATAGGCTAAGAACAAATTGCTTACAAGAAGAAATAAGACTGATGACAAAAGGAAACAATCAGAAACCCATAGATGAGAATATCCATGTGTTAAACACAAATTCTCATAAGGTAAGAAGAAAAATTTCAAGAGAAAGAAGAATTCTTATGGGAAGGGATCATTCAAGAAAATGAAAGACATCTCCCAAATACAATGTTTCAGATGTGATCAATATCCAGACACTATGCAATCAAGTGCCCTGATGGAACAAAACAACAAGCATCCTTTGCTAAAGTTGGAAAGGAAAATACAAAATATGATTCTGAGAAATTTGTCTTCTACTCAGCATTATCAAGCCAAGTATCAAACAAATTCAATAACTGGGTAATTGATAGTGGTTCATCAAGGCACATCACAGGATTCAGAGAACACCTAGATATTATGATAGAAGAAACTGATGAAGAAGTAACTATTGGGGATGATTTTGCACATCCAATAAAGGGGGTTGGAACCTACACCATAAATTTGAAGTATGGCCTCTCTCTACAACTCACTGAAGTATTGTTTGTACTGGGAATAAAGAGGAGCCTAATATCCATTTATGCTCTTGAAGACAACAAATATAGGGTTACCTTTATGGATGGAAAATTTTTGGCATGGCCAAAGAATTCCACTATAAAGAAAGCACAAACTATAGGTATAAGACAAGGATATCTCTACAAATTGTGCATTGACACTAATCAAGCCCTTATTCATGAGACCTCTCATTCAAATGAAATTTGGCATCGAAGATTAGGACATATTCATTTTCATGCCCTACCTTCAGTAGACAAATTAGTAACAGGATTGCCCAAACTAAAACAAATTCATGAAGGAGCATGCAAAGGATGTGCCCTAGCAAAGAATACAAAGGGGACCTTCCAAAATAGTTTGAGTAAAACCAAAAATGTATTAAAACTAGTACACTCTGACTTATGTGGACCCATGTTTGTACCCTCCATCGCAGGATTCTTATATTATGTAATATTTGTAGACGACTTCTCTAGAAAGACCTGGATATATTTTCTTAAATGTAAAGAGTCGATAGAAGTCCTTAAAAGGTTTAAGGAGTTCAAAGTTCTTACAGAAAACTTTTTCGGGAAGAAAATCAAAATACTAAGAATAGATAATGGGAAGGAATACACCTCAAAAAATTTTAAGGAATTTCATGTAAATGTTGGGATTAAGAGGGAGTTTACTGTAGCCTACAATCTTCAACAAAATGGTGTTGATGAGAGGAAAAATAGAACTATTGTAGAAGCTACTAGAGCAATGTTATACAACCAAAACATAGAAACTTCATTTTGGGCAGAAGCCTCTAGGACAATTATCTACATTCAAAATAGATGTCCCCACTCACATCTAGATAACAAAACTCCCAAAGAAGGATTTACTGGTGTAAAACCTGCCATAAGTCACTTAAGGATCTTTGGTTGCCCTGTCTACATTCATGTACCTAGAGAAAAAAGATCTAAATTAGAACCTACTGGAAAGAAAGGGATATTTGTGGGCTATAGTGAAACCCCAAAAGCTTACAGAATATACATATCTGGACATAAACAAATTGAACTAAGTAGAGATGTCATCTTTGAGGAAGACATTGCTTTCAAAAGGGAAAAGAGTTCTAGTGAGATAGAAATTCAAGATTCTTCAGAAGTCATGGAGGAGGATCCTGAAGAAATCATAAATGAAAACCAAACTGATCCAGAAGAGAATCCTAATAACAACAGCAAAAGGAGACCACTTTGGGCTAGAAAGATGATTGAGGAAGTTGAGAATTATACAACACCCAAAGGAACTTTTAGAGAAAATAAGAGACCCAAAAGATTCTCAAGCTATGTTGCCTTAATGAGTGAGACCATGAATTCAAAACCAACTAGCGTTACAGAAGCTCTCAAGCATCAATTATGGAAAGATGCTATGACGGAAGAGTATCAATCCATTTTGAAAAAATGATGTTTGCGATATAGTACCTAGACCAAAAGAGAAATTTGTTGTCTCTTCCAAATGGCTCTTCAAAATCAAACATGTTGTTGATGGTAGTATAGAGAAACACAAGGCACGTTTTGTAGCCAGAGGTTTCTCACAAAAGGAAGGTATTGATTATGAAGAGACATTTGCACCTATTGCCCGATACACCTTTGTTAGAGCAGTAATAGCTATTGCAAGAGCTAAAGGCTGGAAGATCCATCAAATGGATGTGAAAACTGCCTTCTTGAATGGGACCATTGAAGAAGAAGTCTATTTAGAGAAACCTGAAGGCTTTGTGATACATAATGGATACTCACATGTATACAAATTGAAGAAAGCTCTATATGGACTTAAACAAGCCCCCAGAGCCTGGTATGAAAGAATCGATAGCTATCTTTTGGGACTAGGATTTTCCAAGATTGATGCAAATCCAAATCTCTATTTTAAGGTAATTAAAGGTGATATGTTAATACTAATTTTATATGTTGATAACCTGCTAATAACGGGAGAAGATCACCTTATTACTCAATGTAAAAAGGCCCTGGCCTCAAAATTTGATATGAAAGACTTGGGCATTTACATTACTTCCTGTGGTTAGAAGTCTGACATAAATCAGATGGTATCATTTTAAATCAAGGAAAGTATACTATTGATATTCTGAAGAGATTCAGAATGTTGGACTGTAGATCCATGTCTACACCTATGGAAACCAACTTACACAAATTGAAAGAAGCAACAGCAGAATCTAAATTTGTAGATCCTTCTCTCTATAGACAGATAATTGGATCATTAATGTACTTGGTTAACACCAGACCAGATATTTACTATGCAATGAATGCTCTAAGCCAATTTATGGGTGAACCAAAGGAAAAATACCTTGTTGTTGCGAAGCATATATTGAGATACCTTCAAGGTACTATTGAATATGGTCTTAAATACAGAAATGTCAACCTAGATTTACATGGACATTCTGATTCAGATTGGGCTAGAAGTGTAACCAATCGGAAAAGCACATCAAGATGTTGTTTCAGTTTAGAATCGGCTATGATCTATTGGATAAGCAAGAAACAGTCTTTAGTGGTAGAAAGCTCACCTCTATGGGAGCAAGAGAAGCAGTGTGGCTTCGAAAATTGCTAGTGAGATTATTTGGTGAGCCCTTGAATCCTACTATTATCCATTGTGACAATCAGAGTTGTATTAAGCTTTCAGTGAATCTTGTATTCCATGATAGATCAAAGCATATAGAGATCCCTTACCGCTATGTGAGAGATATGGTAGAAAGGAATGTGATCCAGCTGGAGTATATTAGTACAAACTATCAAACATCAGACATTCTCACCAAGCCTCTCTCCAGAGTTAAAGTTGAACACTTCAAGAAGAAACTTGGTATGGTTGAAATGTAAATTATTATTGAGAATTGAGACTCAAATTGTTTATTTTGTACTAATGTATTTAAAAGATGTTTAATGTGTAAACTCTTTTTTCATGTGTGTGACTCCATGACTTTATGCCCCTTCCCCCCCCGCCCTTGTGTACATTATTGAAAGGTGACAATCTTTCTGATAATGAACACTTGTATTTGACATTGTAAGGTGACAACTCTACAATGATTAGTTTCACTATCATGATGGATATCATGTGACTTGATATCCATGGATATGTCATGATAGTATCTCTTGGACATTTTGATAGATATCATGAGACTTGATATCAGTTGAAGATCATTATGATCCTTATGAAATAATCATGGTGGATAAATGTATCCTTGGATATGTCATGATTTATTATGGTAGACATCATGAGACTTGATGTCAGTGCACATACCATAATGAAGATGTGTTATGAAGAATGTCATGTGACTTGACACTCTTAGAAGCATACCATATCTCCTAATATCACGAGTAAGGTGATATCACTATATACTTGGTTAGTGTTACCTTCCCTAGCTCAGAGGGAGTGTTGAAATATGGTAGCTTCAGTTAGATATAGAAATGATGATCGATTTGATGTGTGTGTGTATATATATGTCTATATATATGTCAGTATGTTGGTTAGTGTTACCTTCCCTAGCTAAGAGGGAGTGCTGAAATATGGTAGCTTCGATTAGATATAGAAATGATGATCGATTTGATATGTGTATATATATGTCAGTATGTACTGACATATGTATACACACATATATATTAAATGTATAAATATTCATGTCATAATTTATATATATCGAAATCTAATATATCCCAAGTATATTATCGATCTGCATTTAGAGATTATTACTTGCAGATTATTGGCTTTCCATGTTTCATATAGAATCCTGATCGAGCATCATTATCGGTGATCATTTCTAGATTGGATATTATTTATTTGTGCAAGATAAATACATATCGAACTTGGTAAGTATTTATGTTAATTAAGTAACTAACCCCGATTAGTGATCAGGTGTTTAGTTAGATGAAAAGGCACAATTCATGAGACATCTCATGAACAGACATGCCTCCACTTTGTGGAGACATGTCCGCTCATGGGACGTGTCTCTCCATTTATATTTAATACAAATCCAATCCACAATCCGAGACATCAAAATAAATAAATGTTCTGCAATTGTAGATCGAATACCATTAAAGAAAATTTAGACTTGTGAATTCATGATCAATATTTCCAATATTGATTTGGCATCAACTTCATATTTATTAAGTTCATTATTCTGATTATAATCTGACGAAATTTAATCATATTCAACAGAAGTAAACTCACCACCTTTGTTTGATCTTAGACATTTAAATCCAATTTCATTTTCTACTAAAGCCTTAAATATTTGAATCACTTTCATTGAATCAACTATCATCTCTATAAGCAAACTCTTCTTGTAATAAAATGATTTCTTCTTATTATTATTTTGATAATAGTTGTGAGTATTTGTTTCCTTTCTTTGTATAAGGTTCTTCTTCATCACTATCACTTTCTTTCAAATATGAACATTTCCTAATAAAGTGTCCTACTTTTCCATAGTTAAAACATTTAAATGACAATTTTCCCTTGTTCTTTAAGTTAATGAAAGGTAGCTTCGATCAGATATAAATGATGATTGTTGATTGCATCATCATCATTTTTATGTGATCGAAATTACTCATCAAATAAATATTTCTGGAAAATAAGAAATTCGAATTTATGAGCATGTATAAAATTTGAAATAATAATTAATGTTCAAAGTTTGCATTATGTAAATCGCAGGAAGTTAAATGTGGAGATGGTTATGTTAGCCACCGATTAGCATCGATTGGCTATAGGAGACTCGTGCCCTCAAGGGACACGTCCTCTCATAGGACGCGTCTCTCCTTGGAGGCGTGTATCTTCTTGAAGGTATGTGTCTCTTCCTTCAAGTACATAACATGATAGCAAACCTTGATTGTATACATAGAAATTAATAAATGTTCTGCAATCAGCACATTCAAAATACAGGAAATAAAATCTGACTTAGAATTCTTACACAGAATTTCAGACTTAGAATTTCCATAGATTTCTTAGGATCCAAAATTGATAAGATTTTATTACATTTTACATGGTATCAGAGCCAAGTTGAGTGAATCCAAATCAAATCTAGATATCAAATTGCTTAGGAAAATTCGTATTTTTTAAATCGAATTCACATCACATTCTTCATAATGTCAAGTGTGATTAGATTTGAAGATCGTCTTGCAGGAGCAAACAACTTCACATCATGGAAATTTAGAATCATGATGATTCTTAAAGAGAATAAGTTAGATTCATTTGTGAGAGAAAACAAAAGGGAACCTGAGGCTAATCCTGAGAAAACTCAATGGATTGAAAACAATGAAAAGGCCATGAAAATCTTAGTAGATGCAGTTAGGGATCATATAGTGCCCATTCTAGCAAAACATGAAACTGCATATCTAATGTTCAAATCCCTTGAGAGCACCTATGAGATAAAAAGCACCAACATGACTCTTGCATTAAAGAGGCGAATCAGCAATGTCCAAATAAACAAAGGAGAAACTATTAATGCATACTTCATGAGGATCATTGAACTAAGGGATCAATTATCCACAATTGGATATCAGATTGATAGCAAAGAGCTAACTCTAATTGCACTAGGAGGCCTACCAAACTCATGGGAGTCATTTGTTCAAGGAATAAGTGCGAGATCTAAACTCCCCAAGTTTGATAGGCTAAGAACAGACTACCTACAAGAGGAAACAAGACTCTCAACAAAAGAACATAGATGAAGACATTTATGTGCTAAACACAACATCTAATAAAAAGAGTACGAAAAACTCCTACAGGAAAGGATCATTTTAAAGAAAGAGAAATTCCTATGGAAAAGGATCTTCCAAGAAGAAAGGCATCTCTCAAGTACAATGTTTTAGATGTGATCAATATGGCCACTATGCAATGAAGTGCCTTGACATATCATAACAACAAGCATCCTTTGCCAAAGTAGTAAAGTCAAATTCAGACCATGAGTCTGAGAAATTTGTATTCTATTCAACCTTATATAGTCAAGTATCTAACAACACCCACAACTGGGTAATTGATAGTGGTTCCTCTAGACATATCATAGGGTTCAAAGAACGCTTAGAAACTATGACTGAAAAGACTGATGAAGAAGTAACCATTGGGGATGATTCTGCACACCCTATAAAAAGGGTTGGAACTTGCTCCATCAAATTGAAATCCGGTCTCTCCCTTCAACTCACTAGAGTTTTATTTGTACTTGGAATAAAGAGGAATCTAATATCCATCTCTTCCCTTGAAGACAATGGATATAGAGTTACCTTTATGGATGAGAAAGTTCTAGCATGGCTTAAGAACTCAACTATCAAGAAAGCCCAAACCATAGGTATAAGACAAGAGTATCTTTACAAACTATGCACTGAGGTTAAGCAAGCCCTTACCCTTGATACTTCTGATTCAAATGAAATTTGACATAGAAGATTAAGACACCTTCATTTTCGTGCCCTACCTTATCTAGAAAAACTTGTAACAGTATTACCTAAGTTAAAACCATCTCATGAAGGAACTTGTAAAGGTTGTGCCCTAGGAAAGAATACAAAGGGATCCTTTCACAATAGCTTGAGTAAAAGCCAAAATGTATTAGAACTGGTTCACTCTGATTTATGTGGACCCATATTTGTACCTTCCAAGGTAGACTTTCTATACTATGTCATATTTATAGATAACTTCTCTAGGAAGGCTTGGATTTATTTCCTTAAGTGTAAAGAATCAATAGAAATCCTTAAAAGGTTCAAGGAGTTCAAAATCCTTACTAAAAACTTCTCTGTGAAGAAAATAAAAATCTTAAGGACAAACAATGGGAAAGAATACACCTCTAAAATTTTTAAGGAATTTTGCATGAGTACTGGGATTAAGAGGGAGTTTACAGTAACCTACAACCCTCAACAAAATGGGGTTGCTGAAAGGAAAAATAGAACCATTGTAGAAGCTGCTAAAGCAATGTTGTTTGACCAGAACATTGAAACTTCACTATGGGCAAAAGCCTCTAGAACTGTTGTCTACATTCAAAATAGATGTCCTCATTCTCATCTAGATAACAAAACTCCTGAAGAAGCTTTTACCGGCATAAAATCTGATATTAGTCATTTTAGGATTTTTGGTTGCCCTATCTATATTCATGTGCCCAAAGAGAAGAGATTCAAACTAGAACCTTCTGAAAAAAAGGGGGTATTTGTGGGATATAGTGAAACCTCCAAGGCCTACAAGATATTCGTACCCGGGTAGAAACAAATTGAATTCAGCAGAGATGTCATCTTTGAAGAAGACATTGCATTCAAAAGGGCAAGAAATTCTACTGAGATAGAAACCTATTCCCCTAGAGTATTAGAAGTGGAACCTGCTCCTGAGATTCAGAGGGAGTATCATGAGGAAATGCCAAATGAACTTCAATCTACTTCAGATGAGAATACAAATGACAACGAGAGAAAGAGGCCACTTTGGGCTAGAAAGATGATCAAAGAAGTCGAGAATCATGCAGCACCCAAAGGAACGTTTAGGGAAAGTAAAAGACCCGGATGGTTCTCAAGTTGTGTTGCTCTAATGAATAACATCATAAATTCAGAACCTGTCAGTGTTACAGAAGCCTTCAGACATCAAGTATGAAAGGACACAATGACGGAAGAATATCAGTTCATTCTAAAGAATGATGTATGGAATATATTGCATAGACCAAAAGAGAAATCTGTTGTCTCTTCTAAATGGCTCTTCAAAATCAAGCATGTTATTGATGGCAGTATAGAAAAACATAAGGCACGTTTTGTGGCAAGAGGTTTTTCACACAAGGAAGGCGTTGATTATGAAGAAACATTTGCACCTGTTGCCTATTACACATTTGTGAGAGCAGTGTTAGCCATTGTTGCAGCTAAAGGCTCGAAGATCCACCAAATGGATATGAAAATTGCCTTTCTAAATGGAACCATTGAAGAGGAAGTCTATCTAGAACAACTCGAAGGTTTTGTGATACATAAACCTGACTCACATGTATGCAGACTAAAGAAAGCTCTCTATGGACTTAAACAGGCTCCTAGGGCCTGGTATAAAAGAATTGACAGCTACCTCTTGGGACTAGGATTTTCCAAAAATGATGCAGACCCAAATCTTTACTTTAAGGTAATCAAAGGTGATATGTTAATAATTATTTTATATGTTGATGATCTGTTGATAACAGGAGAAGATCACCTCATTGCTCAAGGAAAGAAGGATCTAACTTCAGAATTTGACATGAAAGACTTGGGCATTTTACACTACTTCCTAGGTTTGGAAGTATGGCAGAAAGCAGATGGCATTATACTAAACCAAGGAAAGTATACTATTGATATTCTGAAGAGATTTGGAATGTTGGACTGTAGACCCATGTCTACACCTATGGAAACCAACCTTCACAAACTAAAAGAAGCAGCAGCAGAATCCAAGTGTGGAGATTCAACCCTATATAGACAAATGATTGGATCCTTGATGTACCTGGTTAACACCAGACCTGATATTTGCTATGCAGTGAATGCTCTTAGCCAGTTCATGTGTGAGCCAAAGGAAATTCACCTTATGGTTGTGAAACATATATTGAGATATCTTCAAGGGCACTATTAGATATGGTCTCCTTTACAAAAATGACCAGCTAGATCTACATGGATACTTTGATTCAGATTGGGCTAGAAGTGTAACCGATCGGAAAAGCACATCAGGATGTTGCTTCAATTTAGGATCGACTATGATCTCTTGGATTTGCAGAAAAGTTTCTTCAGTAGCACAAAGCTCGACAGAAGCTAAATACATTGCAGCCTCTATGGGGGCAAGAGAAGCAGTTTGGCTTCGAAAATTGCTTGTCGGACTCTTTGGTGAGACCTTGAATCCTACAATCATTCATTGTGATAATCATAGTTGCATCAAACTCTCTGTAAATCTTGCATTCCATGATAGATCTAAGCACATTGAGATCCCCTATGATTATGTAAGAGACATGGTAGAAAGGAATGTGATCCAGTTGGAGTATATTAGTACAAATGATCAAACAATAGACATTCTCACCAAACCTCTCTCCCGAATCAAGGTAGAACACTTTAGGAAGAAACTTGGTATGGTTGAAATGTAATTTGATATTATGTTTGAAATTCAAATTGTTTATAAGTTGTACTAATATATTTAAAGATGTTTAATGTGTAAACTCTTTTGTCATGTGTGTGACTCCATGACCATATGGGCATGCTCCCCCTGTGTACATTATTGAAAGGTGTCGATCTTTCTAATAATGAACACTTGTATGTGACATTGTAAAGTGACGACTCTACAATGATGAGTTGAACTATCATGATAGATATCATGTGACTTGATATCTGTGGACATGTCATGATAGTATCTCTTGGACACTTTGATGGATATCATGGGACTTGATGTTATTTGAAGATCATTGTGATCCTTAAGAGATAATCATGGTGGATAATTATATATATGTGGATATGCCATGAATTATTATGGTAGACATCATGTGTGACTTGATGTCAGTGCACATACCATAACGAAGATGTGTTATGAAGAATGTCATGTGACTTGACAATATTGAGAAAACATATCATATCTTTGATATCACGTGTGAAGGTGATATCTCCACTTATTTGATTTGGAATATCTTCCTTAGCTAAGAGGGAGTGTTAATGAAAGGTAGCTTCAATCAGATATAAATGATGACTAATGATTGCATCATCATCATTTATATGTGATCGAAATTACTCATCAAATAAATATTTCTGAAAAATAAGAAATTCGAATTTATGAGCATGTATAAAATTTGAAATAATAATTAATGTTCAAAGTTTGCATTATGTAAATCGCAGGAAGTTAAATGCGGAGATGGTTATGTTAGCCATCGATTGGCTAGAGGAGACCTGCGCCCTCAAGGGACATGTCCCATGAGAGGACGTGTCTCTCCTTGGAGGCGTGTATCTTCTTGAAGGTATGCGTCTCTTCCTTCAAGTACATAACATGATAGCAAACCTTGATTGTAGACATAGAAATGAATAAATGTTCTGCAATCAACACATTCAAAATACAGAAAATAAAATCTAACTTAGAATTCTTACACAGAATTTCAGACTTAGAATTTCCATAGATTTCTTAGGATCCAAATTTGATAAGATTTGATTACATTTACACTTTATTTTTCACTTTCGCACAAAAAGAGCTTCCTCCTAGCCTATTTCTTCCTCAGAAGTCTCACCTGGCATAGCTTCTTTATTCTTTGATCTTTTTTTTGCTTTGAAGGTTGCTTCCCTTTTAGTGTATTGTCTTTTTCAGCCCTCATCTCACAAGTTGTGAGCATTCCATGTAACTCATCTATGGTTAATGTATCCAAGTCCATCTCTTTTATAATAGAAACTTTAGCATCGAATATTACGAAAATATATTGTAGATATGGAAAATGTACAATTCGGTTTGACACATTGAATCCTGATCTATACACACTATTTCATCCTGAATCATCTCTTTTGCTAGTCATTTAATCGAACAATCTGTATTTGATTAAATTCATCACTCTTCATCTCCTGTTAATTAAATAAATCAATTTTATTTAATTATTTCTGTAATTCCTCTTTTAATTAAATAAATCATTTTATTTAATTAATCCCTAAGTCTTCTCATTAAATTGAACCTTGTTTGATTTAATCTAACATTATTTTCTTTGGTTAAATAAATCAAATCATTTATTTAATAAATCATTTCCTCTCAATTTCTGACTTGAATCAATTCATAAATCTAAGTCTAAATTGTCACATCACCTAATTCTTCATTAAGCTAATCAAATCCATGATTAACTTAATCCCTCTTACTAAAATCCTCTAGAGAATGCAACTTGCACAATGAATCAATTACTTTGATTTATTAATTCTCTTATTTTCCCTCACAAAGCATCAAAAAGAGAATATTTCTCTTTTGAATTCAAAAAGGCCAAGTGGATTTGTACATCCAACAAGGCATTCATTCCTCTTACATGTCCTTGTGCATTGAGCCAAGTGGCATTTATTTCATTCCTTTTTCCCTCTCACATGTCATTTCTCAAATTTGAAATGCCACCTAATTGCATTTATTGGCACTTTGGCCAAAATGTGCACAACCTTCAACCATTCACATCTTGACAAATGGCACTTGGCCATTGAATGTTGAATGATCCCACATTGCTCTATTTTACTCTCTTTTCCAGTTTAGAAATCTATAAATTGGAGGCTTCTCTCCTCATTATCCATCCACAATTTTGAGTAGACATACTATACTCAAATTTAGTTCAATATCCACATCTTCATGCAAGGTTATTCTCTTCATTTGAGAATTAATCTTACTCATACCATCATTTAGCTTGTTCAAGGATTGGGAAAGGGTTGCTTACTACACAACAATGGTGGCACCAATCCACTATGGGATGAAGGTTTAATCGTGTTTTTATATGCTTCTGTTTAACCTGCTTTTATGCTCATTAGTTGCATATTTAGACATGATTGAATATCTCATAGGGATGTTAAATTTGTTGTTTTAAACTAACTTTCATGCTAACAACATGAAATGGTTTGAGATGATTTCGTTTGCAGATTTTAGCATCCACATTCTGGCGCTAGAAGGAGGGCCGAAGTCTTGAGATTTTATTCCTTTTACAATCCCATTGATATCTCTGTCTGCAGGAAATATTGCTCAAGATACTTTACTGTCGTGCCGACAGTAACCGTTGCTTTTCTTTTATATATATGTTTAACATCATCCGGTCTGAGTAAAGAAAAAAAAAATCTTTATTTGATAAGGGAAAGCTTTAATTTTGTTTATTCAAATCTTTTGGTCTAAACTGTGAATTTTTCCTCCTCCCTGTGCTTTCCCTTCTCCTCACGGTTCTCTCGCACCATCGCCTCAACTCTTTACCGCACCCCTGCACAGACATCCTTTTGCTGTTGTCATCCAACCATCTCCCGTGCTACCGTGCCTCTCAGTCCGTTCACCCGCGATACAACGATGACGGGCGTCTTTTTAAGCCTTCGTTCCCGTCTTCCACCGCTCCATCATGCCCCCCACGTCCACCTCTTGCGGTTCTGCGCACTGACGCCTCACAGTTTCCTCCGCCACCCCTTACCTCATTACCGCGCCACCCGCTCTGGTCACCCGCGGTATCACGGTTTCCACTCGCTGTTCATCTATGTCTTCTACCTCTCCACCGCGCCCTTCATTCCATCTCCCTACGGTAATACTCTCTGGTTGTTAGTCCTTTCACCAGATTACCGCAACTTACTCTGCCACCACCCGCGGTATCGCTATCGTTGCCACTTCCTTCATTGTCTGTTGTCTTTTTACCGCTTAGCCGCCACCTCGTCTGCATTTGACCGCGGTAGAGCGATGTTAATCGCATTACCCCCACCTCATCCCAGCCGTCCGCGGTAGAGCGGTGCTCATTGTGTTACCGCCGGGTAATTTTCCTCGACTACGGTGGTGCGGTTAGCCGTGCACTGCCTGTCTGCTAAACTGTCACTGCCATCCCGCGGTTTACTATTTGATCCTCCGCGGTACCGCGGTAAATCTGCTAACCATGATTCTGTTTGTCACTTGGTCGCACCTCGTCACTGTCGGGTACCCTTCCCTTACCCGCGTTAGCGCGGTAACCGCCTCACCATTTGTCCTCGACCATCACCACATCCCCGCGGTCTGCCGCTTAACCGCCAGCGGTCGTGCAATAACCGTTACCCGCCACCGTGTTACCGCAGTTGTCCACCCGGCTGTCAGCGGTCATGCGGTAAAGCCTGCTGCAGACTGTCTTTAGGCCGCCAACCGCGATACCGTAGCCTACAGTAAAACGACAGAGGATTTAATTTCGGGAAATAAACAGTGAGGAAAGAAAAAAAATTTTAAGGGGGTTAAGTTAAATGGCAATTTTTTTTTATGATTAGGGCATTAATGCATGAGATATTTTTATGAAATATTTTTAGTAACTTTGTATTTTCTCTTGAAGGTTGAATATTGGAGTTAAATAAAGGCAAAAACAAGATTGGAGAAATTCACAAAAGCATTTTTTAATGCTTGTTGAGCTAGATCTTTATTTTAGCTTTAAAACATCTCACATCTATTTTTGGGGGCTTAAAATTAACCATTTTGACTTCATCTTTTGGTTAAAATTGAACCTTAGAAATATACTAGATTTCAATTTGGAATTAAAATTGAACAAGGTAAACTTCACACTTAATCTTGGTGCTTCTAAAATGAACTCATCATTGCTTTGAAGGATAAAATTGAACATGCGTCTTTTGTGTTTTGCAAACTTTTTAACAAATTAATATCATTAAAATGCATATGCGCTTCTCTCGCGCTTTATAGCGATCTTGAGAATCAAAAGTATTTTAGTGATATTAACTTGTCGAAAAGATTGCCTCCATATTTGATTTGGGCACTTAAAACTAAACAAACATGCGAGTGTGAACACGATATATTGCGGAGGTTCTCCCCTTTGTTTTTCAACAAGGGTTGTGTGAATGACGGGATATGTTAGCTCGCTTTTGTTAACTTAGAGGGCCTGCCTTGTGGGAAAAAGTAATCACCCAAGGGAACGACCCAACCGGGAACACGCTAAAGCCAAACGACTTCCACCCAGGATATAAGTGTGGATATTGGAACAAAGGCCAATATCACAAGGATTATTCCGACGAGATGGACAGCAATGGACTCTCGCCGATGTTGGATAATCCCCCACGAACGGAATGCCCAACTTAGAACCCCTTGTTTAGAAAAAGGCCAAAACCTTGTCTATCTTGTTGGTGCAAAAGGTTATGTCCTTTGAAGCCGCCCCATGTAGCATGCAGTCTTGTTGTGGAAATGGAAAGTATACCATGGGAGATTCATGGGTACTAATGCTTGCCTAACCTGAATAAGTGAGTGTCGTGGAGGGGAGCCAGTATGGTCAAGCATTTAGCCATTCACACAAGATATGCGCAGCTGGATTTATCCAAGTGGGAACCCAACAAGGTATTGTCTCATCAACCTAGGAGTGTGAAAGTGCTTGGAAAAAAAACACATTGCTTGATTTTGAAAACATTTGGAAAACAAACATACACAAAAACTTTGAAATTTCAAACACCTTGTGGGAAACAAATACCTATTGACGAACTTGCCCACTCTTGTTTTCCCTAGGAATCACATTCCTAGAGGTTTCTAAGTGTGCAAATTCTACCATCATTTGTTTCCAATAAGGATAAACATAAGGAACTTTTGCCCTATTTTCCTCGATTTCCGATAAAGGACCTTGTGGGATGAAAAAGAAAATGGGACACTAGACATATAGTTTGAAAACCTAAGCAAGCAAGTGTCTTGGATAAAAAGAACCTCATTTAACCAAGATAAAGAGACAAATTGGATTACACATGTGTTTTCTAACATGATTTCCCGCAAGATTAAAATCCCAAAGCCAAAGTTCAAGAAGCTTAGTCTAAAAGCTCATGAGGAGCGTCTTGAGAGACTTTTCGAATTCAGGGAAAGATTGGTTTACAACTTTTACAGAAAAGCTTCAAGGAACAACCCCGCATTGTATGCATTTTATTGTCAACAAAATCCCGAACTTTTACAAAGGTTTGCATTTCTCCCATAGGAAGTCTAGCATGTTCTTCAATACCGAGGTTTTGTAGAGAGAGTCGCATCTAGGTTAAGGTTCAAGATCAAAGTTGTCATTTTCATCCACTCCTCCATCAACCAAATCTCATTTCATTATCAAACCTTTTTTGAGAACTCTAGAATCAATCATCACGCTAAACTTAGAGGGTTAAATCAACATCATCATACCTTGGCTTAACACACTTAGCCAACTTAGTCTCAAACCATTGAACAAATTTTCTTTGAGATAACACAACTTCTTAAAGACTATTGGTTCTCAATCACATTGGCATAACACACCTTGTCAATTCATTCATTTGTGCAAGTTCCCTTAGGATAACACAGCTTCCTAGGGAAAACAACTTCACAACAATCTTGTTTGACTTAACGCATGTAGTCAAACTATCACAATCAAATCAAATCAAAAGCCCTTTCAAAGTTTAGCACATCCATTCAAAAAGTTCTCAAAAGTTTCGCTCACTCATCCCATCCATTTTAACCCATCACCATCATCACCATCTTTGATCTCTTAGCTTCCCTAGTTCTTCTCTTTTGGACCTAAAGGATTAGGATCGAACAAGTCCCTATTTTTTATGGTCCAAACAAGATCTCAACACAAGAAGGACATGGAGAATATCAGAGAAATATCAGCTTCTATGGACATGAGTCATCTAAATACTGAAGTGAACCTAGCAGGATCAAGCAATCCCCCAAGCAACTCTCCCTTATCATCACAAAATCCTTAAGAGGAGAGTCATCAAGGGGACAACACAAATGAAGACATGGGGATGACACCAAATGAAATCATGGAAATGGTTCAAAATCCTGAGAACCACAAAATTGTTAGTGCTATGTTCAAAGACATAAATTCAATGGCAAGAGGAGGGGTTATGCCCCCTCCCGACCTTAACATAAGCACTAGTACAGATACGTTCCCATTGTCAAACATCAATCAAGAAGTACCTTGCACCACATCAATCATCACACCAACCTCCCCGATTGTGAACAAGGGGGGTGCCATGTTCCAGGAATTGCAAGAACACCGCCTTGTGGCTAATAAAGAAGCAATCATCACTCCCACACCAGCTACATTTATTCCGGAAAACTCATCTCACCCATATGTCCCACTCACATTTCATAATCCCGCTGGTTCATCCTCATTTCACGCCACACCAACCTATCAATTGAACATACCAACTGCCCCACCACATGAGGAAGTTGGCTTGTTTGGAATAACGGAAGCTATCAACCCTTTCTCTTTCCAAATTGGTGCATCATCCCTTCCCCCACTTTCGTTCGCATCTGCATCACCTCCTGGAATAGGTCTTCCACCATTGCCCATCGAAGTTTTTGTTAATCCAAGCAATCCAACCACCACTTTGAACCCGCTTCTTTTGCCCATATCTTCACAACAAATCACAGCTATTCCTGTCACCACGATTAATGCATCTATTGGTCCTCAAGTCTCCCAAAGCATGCCCCATCAAGGACCAATCGTCTCAAACACCTCTCCAATAACCCAAATCACAATCACCACCACAATCCCTCCACCCACCACGACAGTTGGCATGATTCCTGCTCCACCACCAATCCCACCGCCAAAACACAACACGACCAATTCATTCTCCATCATGTTGCAAAACGCACAAGCTGCCCGCCAAAAGGCACTCCAAAAAAAACAAGCCGCACAAGCGCAAGCTCAATACCAAGCGCAATTGCAAGCGATCCACCTGCAAGCCTACCAACAAGCCCTGCAAGACTTTCAAGCACAACACCAAGCTAAACAACAAGCTTTATTGGCACAACAGCAGCTCGACCAACAACAAGCATTGTTGGCGCAACAGCAGCTAGACCAACAAAAAGCATTGCTAGCTCAACAGCAACTTGACCAACAGCAGGCTTCATGGGAACAACAGCAGATGGACCAACAACAAGCGCTATTGGAACAACAACAGCAAGATCAACAACAAGCATTGTTGGCACAAATGCAGGCTTATCAACAAGCCTTAAACGCACAGCCAAGCTTGCAGGAAACGCCCATCGGTACTCCTCCCACCACGTGCACTCCCCAAACGCCTTATAGCTCATTCATCCCACCCCTCGATCCAAGCAAAGACGTCGCAACACAAATCAAACTGCTCTTGCAGTAGGTGCTAGACTTGCAAGCAGGAAAAACCACAAGGACACTAGGCAACTTGTGCCCTTATCCATTCGATAGAAGTCTCACCATGGTACCATTTCCAAAGGGATTCGAGATCCCCAAATTTGATAAATACAATAGAACGGGCAACCCTGAAAACCATGTCAAGGAATTTCAGGTGCACTGCATGGAAGTCGCATATGATGATACATATCTAATGCGGCTCTTCCCCCAAAGCCTGACTGGTCCAGCTATGGAATGGTTTTCTCGCCTACCCACGAGCATTAAAACATTCGAGGAAATTGTGGAGGCTTTCCTTAAAAATTACGCTTTTAATATGGGTGCGGATGTCAGTTTAGAAGAACTATCTGCACTCAAACAAAGAAGAAAAGAGTTATTCGCATCCTTCTTGCAAAGATGGCGATCCAAGGCCAATCAGAGCAAGTGGACCATGCCAGAGGAACAACAAGTTTGCACCATCATAGCCAACCTGGATGAAAACTTGGCATTCTACCTAAAAATGCAGTGCATCACATCTTACGATCAACTAATTCCAAAGGCGCTCAACATCGAAAGAGCCCTTACTGCGTGAGGAGGCACACCTACATTCACTCCACCGCAGGATAACCGCTCGTCCAACAACTACAATGATAAACCTTGAACATGGTCGAGGAACGAAAATATCACGAACGATGGCGTGGTCGACGCTAAGGTAGTCATCAGTGCTCCTAAGCAAAATACCCAAAATCATCATCAACCGCAAACTCATAACCACAACAATGTGCAGGCTAATGTGGTAGTAGCACAGTCACAACCACCTTCCACCAGCCAAGTCAACAATGTGGGTAATCAAGGAGGACCACCTCCCCGCAACAATTTTCCCCCCAAGAGAAAATTCACAGCCCTTGGTGAATCAATTGAGTCTGTCATGAAGAAATTGGTCAAAGAAAACCTAATCAAGATCTCTAACTCCGAACAATACACAGAGCCCATGACCAAACCGTCGTGGTACAACGAGAATCTCCTGTGTGACTTTCACAAAGTCAAAGGACACACCACCGCCAACTACATGAGACTCAAGAATATCATCCAAGACCTCATCGAGGATAAGGTCATCAACATTGAGCAGCCGGTCGGAAACCAAGACCTGAAAATCTACACGAATCCGATGCCGAATCATAATTAGGGAAATAACCAAGGGAATAATAAGGGTAAACAAAAGTATGCTAGTGCTAATCTAGTATACGAGGAGATAGTCGGATGTGTCGACGAGTTGATCACTGTCATAAATATCAAGGGAGCCAACAATGACTGTGGAGTCACCACACGAGGCGGAAAAGTTACCATTGTCGGGGCACCTACTAAGACCCCCATTACCAACACAAAGGTCGTCCCCTATGATTACAATGTAATTGACCAACTAAAGAGAACACCCGCACAAATATCCATCATGGAATTACTAAAAATCTGCGCCGCTCATAGACAGATCCTGGATGAAGCACTAGCTGCCTCTACCGTTGTCGCCACCCTTAACACAGAGCAATTTCAGGCTATGGTAGGTAACATCGTTACCCCGAATCTCATCACATTTTCGGACCAAGATTTCCCCCCGCAACCATCTCATAACCGCGCACTCCACCTCCAAGTCCTAGTCCATAAAAAGAAAGTCAAGCGAGTCCTAGTAGATGGCGGTTGGGGTCTTAATATTTGTTCTCTAAAACTTATAAAGAAATTGGGATTCGCCGAGGATTCCATCAATAAGAACAAAAGTATCACCATAAGAGCATATGATGACCAGGAAAGAGTGTCTCAGGGCACTATCAAGATCCCCATCCAAGTGGGGCCAGCAACAATGGAAACAACTTGTCAAGTTCTTGACCTTGATTTGCCATACAACATCCTCCTGGGACGCCCATGGATACACGGAATGAAGGCAGTGGCCTCAACCTATCATCAATGCATTAAGTTCTCATATCAAAATGAAGAGGTTACTATACATGGGGATCCCGAACCTTTCGCCTACTGCAAAAACTTGGAAGTCAAGTTTTACAAGATCCCTCAAGTACCTAAAAATGATGAAGGACCATCCACTTCATACATAGACCCAGCTAATCTCGCCTCCACTTCTGCGACAGAGACACCCACCATCCCCGACATATCCAAAATCAAAAACATGATACAGGACAATGGATGCGGTGATTACATAATGAGGAGAAATGTTTTTGTTGTGGGAGAGTTACCACAATCTCCTAGGTCACATGGGCAACCACAATTGATTCAAACACCTGTTCACACTAGAACGAAACCCGTTGGATTCCACAGTTGGGGGGATCTCAGTCAGGAAAATGTGGACGAGAACATCACAAACATTTTGTACCAAGATGAAAGACCCACTCCCACCCTACCCATGGAGGAAACAAACAAAGGGTCACAACTGATGTTTGGCATGGGCTATAACAAGAATGAAAGCCTAGGAAGAAACAGTGATGCATGGTTGGAGCCCATCATTGTAGAAAGAAGAATGTAGAACCTTGGCCTCGGTTGTACCCCTCTGAGTATAACTGTGCATGGCAGAAGCGTTCCTAATAGGGCAATCAGGTCCTCTCCTCGGGTCTCGGGAACTAACCTTAGATTACTCGTGTCCACAGGCCTACCTCTCAATAACTTCACATTTGACATAACTAAGGTTTGTAGTAGCAATGACGACGATGACACCATAGGTGGCTTACCTAGGCTCTTTGAAGATTCCACCCTACTGATGATTAGTGTCTCACCCGCTGAGCCAATCCAATGAACCCACCAAATCCACTTAGTCTACCCCCAACTCATCGATCACGACCAACGAGGACCACCAATTCTAGACTCATTCGAAAATGATGAGGCTCTCTCGGAATTTATGGGACTAAGGGATACAATCCCGTGCGGAGATCACAAGGCTGGATTCAACATCACACTAGATACACAAACATACTATGGGGAGACGATTGAGTCCTTCAGTCGCAAAAGAAAAAGATCGAGAATAAGCTCGGAGTTGTTGAGTGAAAACCACACTGTGGCACTCTCTAACCATAAAATAGTAAAAATAAAGGACGCATCCGATGGTGAAAACCTCCCCCAGGTGCCAGAGGATGAAGGATTCAATCTCCCCCTTACTGCTTTACATCAGGAGAAGTCAGCAGTATTGGCAGAACAGTGCAACCCGGTCAACTTAGGAACAGAATCAGAACCACAAATTACCTTCTATGCAGAATCCCTCCTAGAAGAAGAATAAGAACTATTGGCAGCTTCCTAAAGGAGAGAAAGGTAAATTTTGCGTGGACCTATGCAGACATGCCAGGCTTGGACCCTAAAGTGGTAGTACATCATTTGGCCATTTACCCCGAAGCAAAACCAGTCAGACAAAAGCTAAGAAAAATGCACCCACAAATAGCCTTGCTTGTAAAAATTGAGCTACAGAAACTTCTGGATGTTGGCTTCATATGCCCGATTGACTATCCAAAATGGGTATCTAATCTTGTGCCAGTCTCAAAATCGAAAATAAGCATCCGCATCTGCACTGATTTCAGAGACCTAAACAAGGCATGTCCCAAGGATGACTTCCCACTACCCAACATTGACATGATAGTGGATATGACGCTCGAACATGAGATGCTTTCCCTAATGGATGGCTTCTCGAGGTACAATCAGATAATGATCGCAAAAAAAGACCAACACAAGACAGCATTCACATGTCCTTGGGGCACCTACTGCTGGAACGTAATGCCATTCGAGTTCAAAAATGCAGGAGCTACATACCAAAGAGCCATGACATTAATCTTCCACGACATGATCCATAAAACAGTCGAAGATTATGTGGACGACATATTGGCTAAATCAAAGAAAAGGCAAGATCACATAGCAACTCTAGGTGCAATCTTTGACAGGCTCGAGCAATATAAGGTTAAACTCAACCCGAAGAAGTGTGTCTTTGGGGTACAATCGAGAAAGCTGCTAGGATACATAGTTTCAATGAGAGGAATAGAGGTGGACCCTGCAAAGACAAAAGCAATCCTTGAAATGGAAGCACCAAGGACATTGAAACAACTAAGAGGATTGCAAGGAAGACTCCAGTCCATCCGGAGATTCATAGCACAATTGGCAAATAAACAGATTGCCTATTCACACCTACTTCACAAAGGAGTAGCTTTCAGATGGGACGACAAATGCGAGCAAGCATTCAGCAAAATAAAAGAATATCTACTTACACCACCTGTATTGATGCCACCAATTGTGGGGAAATCATTAATCCTATACATCTCTACAACAACAGCCGCCCTAGGGGCCCTTTTAGCCTAACATGATGAAAAGGGAACCGAGTGGGCTATCTACTACATCAGCAGAACAATGGTGGGACATGAGCTCAATTACACATCAATAGAAAAAGTTTGCCTAGCACTGGTATTTGCGGCTCAAAAATTCAGACACTACATGTTAGCACACCAAATCAAGTTGATTGTCAAAATAGACCCTCTAAAATACCTATTGTCAAAAGCAGCGCTTACAGGTAGAATGGCTAAGTGGGTAATGATATTATCTGAACATGATATCGAGTACGTAGAACGAAAAGCCATAAAAGGACAAGTCATTGCGGATCAGCTGGTAGAAGCTCCCCTCTACACAAATAACCCACTCATATCAGAATTCCCAGATGAGTCTCTTTTTAACCTTGGTGCAGCGGACCACTGGAAGGTATACTTTGATGGCTCTCACACACAACATGGGTCAGGAGCTGGTGTGTTTTTCATCACGCCGCAAGGAGACTGCATACCTAGATCATACAAGCTGGCATTCCCTTGCACTAACAATATTGCAGAATATGAGGCTTTGACCATAGGCCTCAAAATTGTAGCACAATGGCGAATCATGGCATTAAAAGTCTATGGGGACTCACAACTTATCATCAACCAAGTCAACGGTGAATACCAAACCAAGGATGATAAGCTCGCACCATACAAGAAGGTGGTAGAAAGCCTCAAGGAATCTTTCATTGACATTACCTTTGAGCAGATACCAAGGACAAACAACAGAGCGGCTGATGCAATGGCAACAATTGGATCCTTACTCGGCATCCCTCGTAACATCTCAAAACATGAATTCCTTGTAGAGCAGCTTCTCGTACCCACATTCGAGGTACCAGAGTCAAAATACGCGTGTGAACTCGTTGGTCCCGGTGATCTTTGGTATCATGATATATACACCTACTTAAAGTTAGGAATCCTCCCCACTAACATCACCCCGAACCTAAAACGCACTTTCATCAAAAGGACTTCACGATTCGTCATCCTAGGAGAAACCCTCTTCCGTAGGAGTACCGACAGAACCCTGCTACGTTGTTTAAAACCCGAGGAAGCCCTGACTACTCTAACTGAGGTACACAATGGCACGTGTGGGTCACACTCAAGTGGTATGACCTTGGCTAAAAAATTGTTGAAAACAGGATACTACTGGTCGATGATGGAAAAAGAGGCGCACAATTTTGTCAGGAAATGCTTGCAATGCCAACAACATGGAGACCTTATTCATGCACCAGTTTAAAGCTCTGCATCCCATTGTTACACCTTGGCCCTTTTCACAATGGGGGCTCAATCTCATTGGTAAAATATCACCCACCTCATCTAATGGCCACAAGTTCATCATCACCGCCACCGAATATTTCACAAAGTGGGTCGAAGCAATTCCCATGACCTACATCACGAGAAAACAAATATCCAAGTTCATCCTGAATTACCTCATTTGTCGATACGGTGTTCCTCAATCCATTATCTCTGATAATGGGACGCCCTTCAAAAATCAAGATGTCTGTGATTTGTGTGAAAAATTCAAAATCCAACACCGTTTTTCCACTTCATACTATCCACAAGGTAATAACCAAGCAGAAGCTACAAATAAAACCATTTTGAAAATCCTCAAGAAAACAGTCAATGACTCTGGTCGTGACTGGCATCTGCAGCTAAATCCTGCCTTATGGGCCTACTGCACCAGCATCCGCACGCCGACAAGCGCCACCCCCTTCTCCCTGGTCTATGGGTTAGAAGCCATCCTCCCCATTGAGATTGAGCTCCCATCACAGAGGATATCACTGCAAAACCTCATCACAGATGAGGAATACAAGGTCACAAGACTCAATGAGCTAGAATTACTAGATGAAAGGCGCATGGATGCCCTTAATCATCTACAAGTGTACCAGAATCGCCTAAAAAGGAGCTACAACAAGAAGATCAGACAACGCACTTTCCAAGTTGGTGACCTCATGCTGAAAGAAAACCAAAAGAACGTGCCAAATCCAAATAAGAAGGGAAAGTTTGAGCCCAACTGGCTGGGACCCTTTGTCATCATTGCAAGTTACAAATCAGGGGCATATCAGTTGTCGACACCAGAAGGTGAGCCCCTGCAAGAGCCCATGAACAATTCACACCTCAAAAAGTTTTATGCCTAAATCTTGCAAGGTATAGAACCAAAAAATACAAAAACAATTGGAAGAAGTCCTGAAAAAATGGTTACCTTGATGAAAACCTGGCAAACAGGCATCTTAGTGATAACAAAAAAACAACCAAAAAAAAAGTCATCTAGTGAAAACCACTTCAGTGGCACTTTGGGCAAGTACCTTGGTGAAAACCTGGCAAACAGGCGTCAAGTGTAAATAAAGCACCTTCCCCATCTATCAAGATCTGCACGACTTATCCATTCCATCGCATTCCACTCATCCCCTCGCATCCATACCATAGCCTGTGTTGGTATCTGCACCATATTCCACCATTGGAACTACTTGGCATTTTGAAGGTCAGTCTCTCCTGCCTTTATCGAAGTAGTCTGTCACACCACACTGGGGACACGTTCTCGCAACATCGGATCAGATTCGTGTATATTCTCGTGATCTTTTTCAAAATTTCATCAGAAAAAACCAAAAACATTCAAAAATTCATCAGAAAATCAAAAAACATGTCAAAATATCAGAAAATCTTCAAAATTTCATCATTGAGTCTTGTCAGTCTTTCACCTTGTTGAACTACATCGTCTCTGAGCTTGAACATAGGCAAGATTGATCTTTGATCATCCCCCGGGATGGTTAGGTCAGTCCTTTAGGCGTCCGTCGCATTGACAATTCGTTTGCCCATTTAGTCTGCATCTTAAGTCAGTCCTTTAAGCAATAAAAAGGGGTGCAATCCGTTTGCCCATCCATCTCTTCATTAAGTCAAATGTGTCGTCAGTCGAACTACGTGGTCTCTGCATGTATAACATAGGCAAGGCTTATCTACGGATCAGCTCCCGAGACCCCTAGGATAGGTCTTTAAGTTAGTTTGTTCGTCATAAAATCTTGAAAATACCAAAAGCATTTGTAAAATTCCAAAAATACCAAAAACAGCCTCAAAACATTTGAAAAAACCCAAAATGGTGCATCCATTCCATCTCGCTTTCACCCGTGATTGTCATTGCTCATAATAAAGTCAATCGTCGCTTTCACCCTTTGGTGAGTCAGTCAGAAGCAAGTTTAGCAAGTTCTAAAGTGAATGCCTTATCGTCAGAGTCTCAAGCCTAAGTCAGTAAGCAAGCAAGTTGGTCAACTCGGAGTATCAATAGCTTATCACCCAATCAGTCCCATCGAAACCCTGATCACTACATGTCCTAGGATGAAGCTTTCCCACAATGGACATA
Organism: Sequoiadendron giganteum; assembly: GCA_007115665.2. Taxonomy (NCBI): domain Eukaryota; kingdom Viridiplantae; phylum Streptophyta; class Pinopsida; order Cupressales; family Cupressaceae; genus Sequoiadendron; species Sequoiadendron giganteum. The sequence continues at coordinate 145,530,143 of CM021101.1, forward strand.
AGCATCAGGTACCCTTCACAGTAGTTAGCCTTGGCTAGCAATACGAAGAACATTAGCTTGTTTGTTTACTTTATTTTGGTCTTGTTTTGACTTATCTTATTTTGCGCTCATTCCAAGGACCTCTCAATGATGCCTAAACAAAACAGGTTTAGAGAGAAAGGAATGGGGCAACGATCATTATCTTTTTATCTGTTGTGCTTGTTGGATATTCTTGTAAAATAACTTCGTCATATATACTTTGTTTTGTTTGTAGGAAGGATGTTTTAGGTATCTTGTTGACCACATAAGAAGGCTTGCTTTTTTATGTTTTGGCCCGAGATGTCTGGAATATCTGAACTGCATTCTGAATAAGGTTATGTTTGTCAAATGTGAACAAGAGTACTCCTATCTGATTGACAAGTCAAAGTCCATCACACTAGGCGCAACGCCATCCTGATCCTTTATACCTTGATGCATCGTACCTATGTGTGTTATCAAACATAAAGTAATTGGCCCTTTGAAAATCCCAACTCTTGGTAAGCAATGCATCATCATCATCGATAATAATGTGAACTTTTGTGGATCCTCCTTCCATCATCTTATTCTTCTATCTTTACTAACATGTCTATCTAAAATCGGTGCACTGTATCAAAATATACACGAGGCTACCCATGGCCGATGACTGTCTATACATCATCAGATTTGTCTACATCAAAGAAATTTCATCCTCTAATCAAGAGAACCACTCCTCTCGCATTTTATTGCAATTTCAATCGAAAAAATTGAACATTTCCGCTCAATCTCTCGAGGGGGCAATATATCCAGTATTATCCTTCCGTTGGGGCAACAGTGGAGCATTTGAAAAATTGAAAAAAATTTAACTTTTGATCATAGCAGTTTATTTCTTTGAATCAATGCAACAAGTACATTGCTTCAAAGAGGGGCAAAATGTAGACATGGAAAATGTACAATTCGGTTTGACACATTGAATCCTGATCTATTAACACCATTTCATCATGAATCATCTCTTTTGCTAGTCATTTAATCGAACAATCTGTATTTGATTAAATTCATCACTCTTCATCTCCTGTTAATTAAATAAATCAATTTTATTTAATTATTTATGTAATTCCTCTTTTAATTAAATAAATCATTTTATTTAATTAATCCCTAAGTCTTCTCATTAAATTGAACCTTGTTTGATTTAATCTAACATTATTTTCTTTGATTAAATAAATCAAATCATTTATTTAATAAATCATTTCCTCTCAATTTCTGACTTGAATCAATTCATAAATCTAAGTCTAAATTGTCACATCACCTAATTCTTCATTAAGCTAATCAAATTCATGATTAACGTAATCCTTCTCACTAAAATCCTTTAGAGAATGCAACTTGCACAATAGATCAGTTACTTTGATTTATTAATTCTCCTATTTTCCCTCACAGAGCATCAAAAAGAGAATATTCCTCTTTTGAATTCAAAAAGGCCAAGTGGATTTGTACATCCAACAAGGCATTCATTCCTCTTACATGTCCTTGTGCATTGAGCCAAGTGGCATTTATTTCATTCATTTTTCCCTCACATGTCATTTCTCAAATTTGAAATGCCACCTAATTGCATTTATTGGCACTTTGGCCAAAATGTGCACAACCTTCAGCCATTCACATCTTGACAAATGGCACTTGGCCATTGGATGTTGAATGATCCCACATTGCTCTATTTTACTCTCTTTTCCAATTTAGAAATCTATAAATTGGAGGCTTCTCTCCTCATTATCCATCCACAATTTTGAGTAGACATACTATACTTAAATTTAGTTCAATATCCACATCTTCATGCAAGGTTATTCTCTTCATTTGAGAATTAATCTTACTCATACCATCATTTAGCTTGTTCAACGATTGGGAAAGGGCTGCTTACTACACAACAATGGTGGCACCGATCCACTATGGGATGAAGGTTTAATCGTGTTTTTATATACTTCTGTTTAACCTGCTTTTATGCTCATTAATTGCATATTTAGACATGATTGAATATTTCATAGGGATGTTAAGTTTGTTGTTTTAAACTAACTTTTGTGCTAACAACATGAAATGGTTTGAGATGATTTCATTTGCTGATTTTAGCATCCACAGATATCTTAAATCATTTTGCACTATTGTTGACTCTTCTAGTTTTTCACCGAGACCCTTTATGGTATTGCCTATCTCATCTACTTGAAGTAGATAGCCAACAATATTTTCTTCATCCATCATCTTTAGACTCAAATTATCGTTGATGGGTTTGAAGTTTTGCTTTCTTACTTTGTTGTCTCCTCCATATATTTTTTTTAATTTGTCCCACATATCCTTGGCAGATTTCCAATGCATTGCTTTCACAAGTTCTAATTTGGTTAATCCACATAAGATTGCATTCTTGGCTTTAGCATTATTTCCACTTGCCTTCTTTCTTGTTGAATTGTTGGAGTTGATGGAGCTTTATATCCATTTATCACCGATTGCCAAATGTCAAATCATAGGGCACTTATTTAAGTTTCCATTCTCAAACTCTAAAATGCATAATTTGTCCCATTAAACAATGGAGCCTTATTGGAAGAGAATCCTTCTTGTCCACCCATATGTGCTCTTTAGATCTACCTTCTAGTTTGCTAGACTAATTTGAAGAAGCTCACTCTGGTACCAATTGATAAGCACATGGTTATACTGAGAGGGAGAGGGAGGGGGTGAATCAGTATAACAATTTTATTTTTCTCACTTTACGATTTAATCAAAATTAGCACATGTAAAATCAAACAATGAGCAACACAATAATAACACAATTTACGTGGAAACCCTTGCAAGATAAATCAACAACAAAAATATTGTTTTCATTAATCTTCTTTTTACAAACTTTATAGGCACCAACCCCTCATTCATTTGTGAGCACCAACCCACGACAGGCACCAACCCCTCATTCAAATTGTCTTCACAATTTTTGCTATAACTCTTCTTTTCAATCTGCTATAAACAGATTATAAATCTGCCACAAAATGATCACAATCTCCACATGAAAATCTGTTTTAATCTCCTTTAAAATCTGCTATAATTTCCTTCTTGAATGATCTATTTTGTTCTCCTCATATACAGATTTGCTGGTGTATAATAAATCTTCTAACACTTCACATAACACACACTCCTTCCACATGTATTTCTATTTTTATATGCTCATATTAATATAAGGGACATGGCCTTTGATATTAGATATCTCTTTTGAAAGAAACATGACTTTTAAAAACAAATCGCTGCCATTTAAATTAATTTAAATTCGACTTTATTTTTATAAATATAATCGCTGATTCTCTCATTTAACAAGCAAAGGTCAATAAAACCGCTGCCTTGTAATATCATTAAATAATCGATGGATATAGATTAATGATAATCTCTGCTTCATAATCACTGCTTATAGTATTTTTGTTGTTTTATAAACACAACCTTTTGATGTATAAATCGCTGCTCTCCTCCTTAACATGGAAATTTATGTCTTTAAACATGATCAGCCAACATGGTCTTTGCTGTATTTTAAACTTATTCATCAATAATAATATTCTTTTACTTGCAAGAAATCTAAATCATAACTTAAACATAATCTGAACATTATCGGCCTAAATCATGACATCAATAATGAATATCAACATATTTTCCCTACCTACATAATCTGTTTTTAAAGACACATTATGAAGCCATTCTAATCTTCCCCCCTTGTGTTAAAAAAAATATATATAATCAAATAGTATAATACCAATATTCAAATAGTAGAAAGACTAGATAAGATATGAGAAATTAAAGATATAATGTACTTCAACATGTGTTCAAAACAATGCATTGTAACACATAAACAACAATGTGAGACTTCCCATCTATTCACCATTTGTTAGCATTTGATTAAAACATATGGATATGAAAGTCATTGGATTTGAAGTTGGCTGTGCTATGGAAATTTTAGAATTAGTGAGGATAATTCTCAACAGAGACAACAATTTGTAAAACTAATTCAGCAAAAACCTTTATTGAAAAACACTTGGCAATAGATCGAGACAACTCCAACTGTTTGCTCTTTCCTGGCAAAAAGCATCAGTCCAAAGGCAGTCAAGTCAGTCCTCTTTCACTCTGGTTCTAATTTGGGTGTTCTCATTAATTCCCAAAATACTGAAAAAGGGATGTGGAAGAGCAAAACAGGGTAGCTTACCTAAACTGGTTCAATTTGAGATTAAGAAACTAACCTCCATCGAGGATGATATTTATGTTCAATTTAAGCAAGAGACCTGAAGTCCTCCCACGTTTATCCATTGCTTACATTCTTACCACATACGCATATGGGAATATTCTATCATATTTTACTCTAAATCACTCCTAGGGCTCTAAAAGCAACAAGAAGCTTTCACTAGAATAGGGTAGGATGTATCCAAATCCAAGGGTGTTATAGCATATTTAGAAATTAAATCAAGGTGTTCAAATCTCTGCCGAATCTGAGCATACAACAGAAAAGACGGGATAGATCATGAAAATAAAAAAATGAGATCAAGGTAATGCTGAAAGTAGATCAAACCCTTCAACACAAACCTAAAATCTAAAATAATACAAAAGGCATCTCCAAAACACAACTATTTACATTTTGCAATAAACATTTTTTGCACACAAAATAAGTTCCTTTTTGCCCATCACCACTCCATAATCTATGGTAGCTAAACTTTCCAATCAGTCAAGATAACATGCTTGGCTCAAACCCAATATTTATGTTTCTACCATTAATGATATAACCCAGCTTACACACTCCTAATTTCACAAAAAAAAATCTACTACACAAAATCTACTATGGGAGAAACTAGATTACAAGACTGGGATGTTTCCAATATGGTAGGGTCATATCTCATTCTCAATGCATTAATAAAATCGATATAGATATCATCACATATTATGTCTACCATAGCATGGTAAGGGTGTACACATGCAAAGACATATAAAACGGTGTAGACCAAGTACCTCATGGTTCTCCCCGTTATAAGTGATCAACACAATAGCACTGTATGCTAGGTTAAGCATGCCAATATCACCAGTAAAAGATCTAGTATGGAAACAAAGGAGTATAGTATAACAATATGATCATACGGTAAAAGCATTAGTAAGAGTCATCGATACTAATCAATTATCCAATAATTGTACAAATTAACTACCTATCCAAACTTACAATTACCCTCAATCATCATTTGTACCACTCTTAACAAAAAATTATATCTTGTAGTATTCTAACGTTAATGTCTTATTTTTGTCACAAAATCAAGTGTCAATTATACCCTATTGGCATTAACAATAACCATATGCATTATGATGGTCAAGTGGAATCCCCACTAATATTTATTTACAACTTATTTTATTCTAACTAAACTACTTACAGTTCATGTTAACACTATGTTAAGAGATATTATGTAAGTTAACCATGAGAACCTCTTTACTTAATAATAACTTAGGAAACTACCAATAGAACTACCAACTAAGATAGGCATCAAATCATTCACAAGGGTTCTATAATCCCTATTGGTAAAAATCAAAGAATGAGATTCAAATGGAATGGCATATTTTATGATGTTGAGAGCATTGCAATGTATTCTTGATCATATGCTAAAAATACAAAGTAGTTAAATAGTCAAAAGATATATGGAATTTACAACAAATTAAGTTGTAATGTCCTTTGTTGGATTTTATGGTTTTTTGTTTGTTTGTTTGTGACTGGTTTAAAACCAATGGTAAATTGTGAAATAGCAATGTACTTTATTGATCATTTAACATAAAGGTAAAAGAAAATCAACTAAATTAACTACAATGTAAATTTGTATTTTTCTGGATTGTATATATACTATATATTTTTTATGTTCTCTGAATATAGATTACAACAGAAACTAAAATCAGATTTGTAAATTAAACAGTCAAAATTTAATACCCATTTACCACAGCGAACAGCATAAAGCAGATTTCAAATAAATAAAACATTTATTCCAATCAGCAATTACTTTTCTAGGATTATAATGACTACAGCAATACAATTCCAAGAAAATAATAATGGATACTAGCAATCAACATGTGTTTCCAAATTTGTAATTATAGATTTAATTCTTAAATCGTATCAAAGATCCTATCACAGCAATAAATATGCTAGAGATATGAATTGCCCAATCCCTAGTTACAGATCTTATAGTTTCACAGCATTTTCAATTGAAGATTCAGTTGGAATATAACCTCATGCACAGCCATTCAAATATCATCCAAGTGATTTTAAAGGTGCATGGGATTTAATTAATAACATGCAACATAGAATGAATCTATATGCATATTTCCTTCTACTTACACCAATCACATGATCAAACCCAGTGAATTAATTTATTAGCAATTCACATACCAAATTGCAGCATGGGACAGACAGTAATTAAAAAATAATTTCAAAACATTCCCACCGATAGCCAAAGGCAGCAATTAAACTGATTAAGAATTTTAACAACCAAGGCACAACGCGCCCAAACTAAAAGCAATAAATTTCGCATAAAATGAGAACAGACACACCTAGGAAATTTGGCAGATAGAAAGGTAAAATTGTCACAGATTTGGCATAACAACCAATAACTCAAATATCAATTTGTTCAATAAAGATTGCAACCAACAATCCAGAAAAATCTTGGGTTTTCATCCTCAATCATGCAACAACTACCATAGGGGTTTCATCCTCTAAAACATGATGCCAAGGGTTTCCATCCTTGAAAGCTTTAGATAAATACTTAATTTGAAAATAATAATCCTGATACAGAATGAATGATGAAACACACACTTACATAGATTAAAAATTTACTCCTTTACTAATCAAGCATAGAAAAATTACTTTAAGCTCTAATTATCCATAGCAATATTATTCATGCAAGATGTACCAATTAAGAACATGCACACAAGACACAATTTTACATGGAAATTCTTATGGGAGAAAACCACGACAAAATTGTGCTAACATAAATCTTCTTACAAAACATGCAAACACCAACCCATTGGAGGCTCCAATCCCACCATTGAGCACCAACTTAACAAGAGACTCCAATCTCTTCAACAAAAGGATCCAACCTCATGATCTCCACAAGTAGGAGGCTCCAATCTCCACAAGAATAATAAGATAATTTAATTAGCAACTACACTACCACCTTCACACATATCCCCCAAATTATTTCTCATAAATCTGCAATGTAGTCTTCACAAATCTGCAAAAATGTCTCCACAAGTCTGCAATGTAGTCTTCACAAATTCACAAATCTGCAAAAATGTCTCCACAAGTCTGCAATAATATCTTCACTAAATTTGAAATAATGTCTACATAAATCTGCCATAATTACTTCACACATCTGCCACAAACTATTTTTCAGATCTGCTGATATATATAAAGATATTCGTTAAAAGCTTTCCTTCAAATGTCCTTCACAAAGCCTAATTATATCTCTTCCAAGGAGGGTGACTCTTGATGACATCAAAATCATTCCTTGTCCGAGCCCTACGATTTATTTCTTTATCCCCAAACTGATTACATGAAAAGCAATTACCATGGAAAGAATATTGAAACCTAGTGGTCCAAGGCTTCCTTTGAGGAAAGGACCATTTGAGGTTGTCTTTATTAGTTCTTTGAAAATGTGAGGCTTTATCCTCCTTGTTTTCCTCTTTGTTCACCTCATTTTTGCTTTCTTCCCTTTTATTATCTTCTTTTTTCACCTCCTCTTTGTTGAAAGTTCCGAGGGCCGCAACATAATTCTTACTTTCCAACTTCTTTGTAGTTTGTGAACTTTCGCCATCAAAACCAAGACCAGTTTTGATAAATGGTGATCTTTGTGAGTTGATAAGGTCCTCTTCCTCATTGCTTGAACTTTCACTTGATACAAGTCCTTTGTTCTTCATCCTTCTTGATGCTTTGAAGGCAGCTTCACATTTTCATGATGTTCCTTTCTCAGTCCTCATTTCTTAAGCAATAAGTATGCTATTGGGATTAAGGTGTCTTAACCTTAGAATCCTAATATTGATTAATTTAATGTATTATTGTATTTGTATGTATTCTTTAATTGCCTACATTGTCTTGTAATCAATTGGGATCAATTGGGACCCATTGGCTAGGTGGCATCCCTGTTGGAGATGACTGGATGACACATATCATTCCAAGTGGAGGTAGGCATCCCACTTTGGAATCTTGGACCTATGAACACTTATGACAGATTCTATGACGCATCATAAGGTATCTTTTTGCATGGAGAAAGTTGGCGCTCAAGTTGGGTTATGAAAGGTTGTAAGAGAATCGGGTATTCTTGGTTGGTTATGACAGATTCTCTTACAAATTTAAATGGTGTCAGTTATAACAGATTCTATGACAGCTGTAAGATGTGTAAGGCATTTGTCATAACCTATTTTTAGCATATTTTGGGCGCCCAAGCTTGAGGAAGGAATATTTGCATGTTATGACAACTGTAAGGGGTGTAAGGGAATATGTTACATGTTTCCAAATGCATGTTATGGCGTGGAAGATTGTGCCATGTGGATTTGGATGCCCATCACCTTCTAGATGCTTCTTCTTGCTTGCATCTTTCTATTTATTGGATGCCTTGCATTGTAGAATACATAGTTTTGTTGCAAGTAATGAAGTGCTATTAGATTCAATCCAAGATAAGTGTTTGTGATAAAACACTTGTTGAAGAAAGATTTGTACTTGGGGCTGCATTGTAACTCTTATTTGAAGTAATATGACAGTACTGTGCTTTTGGAGGGTGGGGTTTTTTACCCGATAGGGTTTTCCCCACATATATCTAGTGTGTGTTTGTTGTATTTGTGTACTTGTTGTTTCATTATCTTCTTTGTGTTTCTCTTATTGTAACTATATAAGGTGTTAAAAAGAAAAATTTTGTAACTCTCCCCTACTTAGATTAGTGTAGGAAGTTGTTTCCGTTCACCTGGCTTCCTTTCAGTTGGTATCAGAGCCTGGCCAGCCTTGATTCCTTTGTTGGGTTAGAAGGGCTTTTTGAGTTGATCTTTGTTTCAATGGGAGTATTGCAGAAGTGTATTTCGTGACCTTGTTGCAGGAAAGAGATGGCAAGCACATTTGGGAGGATTCAAATGGAGAAGTTTAACGGCGATAATTTTGAACTTTGGAAGCTCGAAATGGAAGACATGCTCGTAGATTGTGATCTATGGGTTGCTAATTCTGGAACCAAATCGATGGGCATGAAACAACAAGATTGGGAGCTCATGGATCGAAAAGCCAAGGGTCTTATTAGACTCTGTTTGGCTGATTCCGTCCTCCTAAATGTCCATGAAGAGAAGACTTTTGCTTCTCTGTGGAAGAAGCTTGGTGATGTCTATCAAGCTAAATCCCTAGTAAACAAGCTTTTCCTGAGAAAGATGTATTTTTGAAAATGGAAGATGGAGGATCTGTGGCAGACCATCTAAATTCATTCAACATGTTGATTGTTCAACCGATTGGAGACAAGATTGATGAACAAGACTGTTGTATGCTCCTTTTGTGTTCATTGTCGGACTCTTGGGATCACTTGGTGATGGCTATTGGAAGAACTACTTCCACCTTCAAGATGGATGAGGTGGTTGCCTCATTATGATCTGAAGAGATGCGAAGGAAGTCTTCTGAGATGGTGAAGGAGGCCCTTGCTGTTCATGGCAGACCAAAGGAGAGAGGCAAAAAGAAGGACAAGAAATCTAAGTCAAAGTCTTCCGGGAGACCGAAGTCTCTTGGTAAGAAGAACAAGGCAAAAATGTTGGAACTGTGGCAAAACTAGTCACTTTCGTAAAGAATGCAAGGAGAAGAAGAAGAAAAACAAGTATTTCTATGATTTTGAATCCAAAAAATCATCCCAAGATGAAGGAGAAGCATTTATTGCAACCTTGGCAACGCATGCATCGGATGATGTGTGGTTGATAGATTCGGGTGCATCTTTTCACATGACCTCTCATAGAGATTGGTTCTTGAAGTATGAGGAGTACGATGGTGGGAAGGTGTACCTAGGTGATGACTCTTACTTGAAAATCGTTGGTCGTGGAAGAGTCAAAATCATATTTCCTAATGGAAGAATGAAGGGGATTGATGGTGTCTTGCATTTCTCGGGTTTGACAAGAAAACTAGATTTTGTAAGTAAACTGAATGATTCGCGAGTGCAAGTTGTTTTCTCTAGTGGAGCATGCAAGATGAAAAGAGGAGCTATGGTGTTGGCTAGGGGTGTTCGTGTTGGCACTCTGTACAAGTTGGATGCATACACAATAGAGTGCAATAGTTCTTCTAAAGTATCGAAGAAGAGACCTTTGAATTCCTCATCCTCACCATTAGATCGTGCAATGAAGAAGTGTTTTGTAGCTACATCCGATGGTCGTGCATTTTGGTACCTAAGGGTGCTCATTCCATGGAAATGAAGCTTCCTGCAGAGAAGACAACGTTATGGCACCAACGACTTGGTCATATTGGTCAAAAGGGTCTTAGAACCCTAAAAAATAAGAGCCTTGTTGAAAGGCTTGATGATTGTAATCTCGAGTTTGAATTTTGTTTGTGTTTATGGAAAATAGCACCGCGTTTCTTTTTATTCTAGTTCTCACAAGTCTTCTGGGTTTTGGACTATGTTCATTCAAATGTTTTTGGTCCTGTGAATTTTCCTTCGTTATCAAAATCTATATATTTTATTTCCTTTATAGATGATTACAGAAGAACATTCCTTTATTTTCTCAGAAGTAAAGCTAAAGCCTTTAGTCAGTTTAAGGAGTTTAAGGCCTTCGTAGAAAATCATACTAGGAGAAAGATAAAGTGTTTGAGGACTAACAATGGTGGTGAATTTTGATCTGCATAGTTTGACAAGTTTTGTAAAGAGCACGGGATTGAGAGACATAAGACAACACTCTACATTCTGCAACAAAATGGAGTTGCAGAGAGGATGAATGGAACACTGGAGAGGGCTAGGAGTATGTTGAGTGGTGCTAGCCTTGAACAAAAATTTTGGGCTGAAGCAGTAACCACTGCATGTTATTTGATCAATAGATCTTCTACATCAGTGCTTGTTGGAAAGACACCCATGGAGGCGTGGTCTGGTAAAAAGCCTTCGATGAGACATCTTACAGTATTTGGTTGTAAAGCTTATGCTCATGTTCTGATTGAGAAGAGGTCAAAGTTGGAGAACAAGGCTATTAAGTGTATCTTTATTGGCTATGGTGTTGGTGTGAAAGGGTACAAGTTTTGGGATCCAGAAGCTCAGAAGATTCTCTATAGTAGAAGTGTGATTTTCAGAGAGATGAAACTTTCCACTGTTGAGCTGCAACTAGAGAAAGAGGACAAACAAAATGAGGAAGTTCAGATTCCACCTACTCTGAAGAAAGATGAACTACGCACTCTTGTTGGCCTTGACGATGAGGAGAGCTCAAGCAGCTCTTAAAGTTCTGAAGGAGAAGAACCTCAACCTTAACCTTTGAGGAGGTCTACATGAGTTAGGTGGCAACCAAAAAGGTTTGATTATTCATTATTGGATTCCACTTGCATTTTTGCTTTGATTGCTAACACTGATGAGCCTAGGATTGTTTGAGAGGCTATGGGCATGAGTGATACAGATTCTTGGATAAAAGCCACAGATGAGGAGATGGCTGCATTAAAGAAAAATAAGACTTGGGATCTGGTACGTTTGCCTAGTGAATGTATTCCTATTGGTTGTAAATGGGTTTTCAAGAAAAAGTGTGGTTCTGATGGCAATATTGAGTAGTATAAGGCACGGTTGATCACTAAGGGGTTTTCACAAGTGGAGAGAATTGATTATGGGGAGATATTCACTCCTGTTGCGAAGCTGGCATCTATTTGGCTCCTGTTATCACTTGCAGCAGCGTATGACTTAGAAGTGGAACAGATGGATGTGAAGACAATGTTCCTTCATCGTGACTTGGAGGAAGAGATTTACATGTCATAGCTAAAGAATTTTATTGAAAAAGGTAAATAAAATTGGATTTGCAAACTGGAGAAGTCTTTTTATGGTTTGAAATAGTCTCCTAGAATGTGATACCAAAAGTTTGATACCTATATGTTGTCATTGAGATTTCAGAAATCTAAATTGAAATGTTCCCCTAAATTTTTTCTGGATTTTCAACACAATAAACCAACACTCAAACACTGATTAGCATTAGATACAAAACCAAATCAGCTCATGAAGCAACCCTCACCAAGAATGTTCACCAGGATCCCAGTATGGGCAAGGTGATACCATATGGTTTGGGGATCGTTAGGAAAATCATAACTGAAAATACAATTCATCTGCTGAGCAGGCATCAACAAGCGGTGGGAATACTCCACTTATTCAGTGGGTGAGATAATTACAAACTTATTAAGGCGGCAAGCCAACCATGTAACCACACTACCACTTAAACTGTGGGGGGTATACAATCCTCACAACCACTTATTTCGTGGGGGCAAAACAACATTAAAGAAAGATGCTTATTTAAACAAAACCACTCAATCACGGGAGTGTAAAACAAACTTAAATTGCAGCAAAGAAAACAACAACTATTAGTACTACTAATCAACTTACAAACAAATAACATACAATTGCAATATATCAAAGATAAGCTTCCAAAAATAATCAATGGTTAGAGTATCACTTCCTCTAACTCTTACAACATGAATAGATGAAGAATTGAAACTCAAATTAGCATGATAGTAAAAACTAACTAATCTGATCATAAACAAAAGGTACAGAAAATCAAACCAGCAAGTTGTGAATTCACCAAAATGGATGTATCTTTCTCGAATCAACTCAGAATGCTCCCAAACCACAGCCAAATGACAGTTAGGATATAGGCGTCCAATCTTCAAGGAGAAAATGAGTCAATAATAGCAGCAACATAAGGCATGTTTCCCAATGGAAGCTCGATGATATGGTACGGCCTCCTAAGAGGGTCGACCTTCTCTTATAAAATCTGAAACTTTCCAGAAAGGGGCACCCTCCACAGTAGAACAGCATGGGCCAGTACCCAGAATGATAAAAATTCGATGGCGAAGCTACGAACAGAAATTCGCTTCAGCCATGAACAAACCAGCAACTCAAAAACAGGTTATACAGCAGCAACCTATTCAATAACATCAAAATTGAAGCTCCATCTGCATTCTAGTGTGAAGTATAGTCTCATAGACCCACCTAGGAAGCCGTAGTTTCAAGCCTGAATGATGGATTGCAAAATGCTAAACTTCCCCTTAGCCAAGTTTTAGATTTCAAACCAATAGCATAACTTTACTTTTCAAAATTCAAAGATATGAAACAATAAGCAAGGCACCAATATATAAGCTTCAATTGGCAAATGAAGCAATCTATAACTCCCAACAAGAAACTATTCCAATTCCTCCAAGGGACGTCGCCTCTTAACAATCACTTTATTTTGAATTTAATGAAATATTATTCATCTCCCTTTTTGGCATCCAACTTTAAGTTGCACAATAAACATTTAAAAATAAACATTAAATGCATATGAAATTTGACTCCTTTTATGTCCCCTTCATTAAAACAACTTGAAGTCATCAAGCCTAGGCATGGGGTACAACTTCAAAACATAAAATTAACTAAGTGTGAAACTTAGTTCAAGGAGATAGCTAAGACCAACGCCAAAACTAAAACTGATGAATTGCTAAAAATAGCAAACTGATAACTGGCAAGCTGAGCCAAGCTGATAATGATGCCACTGCCACAAAAGGACTTGATAAAAATAACAAATGCTCAAAATAGTAAGTATACTTCAAAACCATCAAAAAGCCAAACTGAACAATCTCACTGCCCAAAATAGAAATGTGGATTGCAAATGATTGAACTACTGCTAAAATGATACTGCTATAAATAGACTTACCAAAAATAGAAAATTGCTATAAATAGTAAGTTTGCAAAGCTTCATCTGAACATCAACTGAGCAGTAATCATGACTTACTATAAATAGTAAGTGTTTCCAAATGCCTTCTGAGCACAATTCGGGAAGCCAACAAGACTTACTATAAATAGTAAGTGCCTGGAAAAGTTATCAAACGGAGATGCATGATACACCATTTTGAAGCTCTCTGAAAATCTAGAAAACTCCACCAGACATGCATCCAAAACCCACACATACAAGCCCTCAAAACTGCATTTGAAACCTCCTAAAAAATAGGAAACCCTAATTTTCAATATTGTTTAGCCTACGAGTTTCCTGAAATAAGCTAATTCCTCAAAAAAAGCGTAGGGCTAAAATGGGGACATTACATAAATCTAACCATTGTGTGTATTATAAATTTGATAATGATTGCATACTCATTATTGTTTTATACGTAGATGATATGTTGTTTATTGGAAATGGTAAAAGTGTGATTTCAGATTTGAAATTATAATTGTCAGCACAGTTTGAGATGAAAGACCTAGGTGCAGCTAGGTACATTTTGGGAATGAAGATCATGAGAGATAGAGCTAATAGAAAGCTTTGGTTAAGCCAGAGCAAATATGTGAACTCGATGTTGGGGAGATTCGGCATGGTAGATTGCGAATAGTTAGTTGTTCCTGTGATGCAGGGGACGAAGCTTTCTATGAATGATTGTCTAAAATCTCCTACTGAGATGGATGACATGACCAAAGTACCATATGCGAGTGCAGTTAGGAATCTGATGTATGTGGTTAAGAGAGTGTTCAGATATTTACGAAGTACTTTCGAGTATGCCTTGTGTTTTCATTGTTATCCTACTAGACCTCAACATTTTGTGAGTATTCATGGATATGTGGAATCAAATTGGGCAGGTGACATTAAAAGCAGAAGATCCACCAACGTTTACGTGTTTATGATGTTGGTGGTGCTATCAATTGGATGAGTAAGCGGCAAGTTGTAGTCGCATTGTCCACGATAGAGGCAGTGTATATGGCGGCCACTCATGCTTGTAAGGAATCCATTTGGCTTAAGAGATTGTGTTCTGATATTGGTTTAGATGCAAGACAAATTACTCTTTGTTGTGACAGTCAAAGTACGATTTGTCTAGCAAAGAATCCTACCTTCCATGCCAAAACAAAGCACATCAATGTTCAGTATCATTTTGTTCGTGATATGGTAGAAGATGGAAAGATGAACCTGGAAAAGGTTGACACTTGGGCGAATGTTGCAAATGCATTGACGAAACCAATAAGCACAAACAAGTTCAGATGGTGTTCTAATTCCATGGGCCTTCGAGCCCTAAGCAAATGATCTCATATGACTCTTGGCAAGTCTTCAACAAGTGGGAGAATGTTGGAATTAAGGTGTCTCAACCTTAGAGTCCTAATATTGATTAATTAAATGTATTATTGTATTTGTATGTATTATTGAATTGCCTACATTGTCTTGTCATCAATTGGGATCTACTGGGTGGGTGGCATCCCTGTTGGAGGTGACTAGATGACACATCATCATCCCAAGTGGAGGTAGGTGTCCCACTTTGGAATCTTGGAACTATGACAAGTGGAGCAATTAGGGGCGGGGGGCCTAGCTTGATTGGCTAAAGCATCCCGTTCCAGGCAAGAGGTCACGAAGTCTAGTCTCCCCCCAAACCCGTGGTACCATAGGGCGTTTTGCGCCAGCGCCACCGATCACGTGAAAAAAGTTTACCAAGCACACTGCAGTTTATAGGGGGACGGATACCCGACCGATTCCTGCAGTCTAAAAAAAAAAGTGGAGCAATTACAAGTGTAGCGACCTCAATATATTTGTGAGGCTGCAAGATATATGATTTTCATTGTGTTAAGTGGTGTGACTTCATTTATGTAGTGCTTAGTATTCATTGAGATGTAAGTTAAATGAAAAGGAATGCACCTTACACAAAAGACATATTATTTACTAAGAGGTGTGATCTAGAAAGGAAGAGAGGCAATCAGCAAAGAGGAGTATTTGGTCATTGCCAAGAGTTGTGTCTCTAACAAATCATCTCTTTAGAGATGCTATAAATAGTGGAAGATAGTGTGCATGAAAAATAAGCAATTAAATGAAATACATCTAATGTGAAGAGCAGATTGAAAAGAGAGAAAACAGAAAAATGAAGTGCAAATCAGATTTATACTAAATAGAAGAAGAGGATGTTGACATGGTGAAAGAACAAATGATACATCATTAGAGAGAAGAAATTTTGAATGAAGACATAGCCATGTTTGTGATTATGTGTTGAAGGAAGATTGTGCATAAGTTAGATCAGATTTCTGAAAAGAGCATGGTGTAAAAGGTGTGATCAGATTTTTGAAGAAAGGATTGTGTGAATTGTGTGTGAAAAATAAAATATATATTAGATATACAACAGCAAATTAATGTGAAAAAAGAAGTAAAGTATAGATCATAGAAATATACAAGGAGTTCACTTGCAGATTTTATAAAGAAATTGTGAGGAATATTAGAGCAGAATTCAAGGGGAACATATGCGGATTTTATGAGGAGATTGTAATCAGTTTTATGACAGATTTATGATCAGCATTATAGCGAATTGGAAAAGAAAATTCTCAATTTTGAAGTTGGTGCCTCATATTGGTGGGGTTGGTGCCTCATATCATAGGGGTTGGTGCCTCTAGTAGGTTGGTACCTACAAAATTTGAAAAGAGAAGATTAATAAAAACAATATTTTTGCCATGCTTTTCTCCTGCAAGGGTTTCCACATAAATTGTGTTGCTATTATTTGATTTTACATATGTGCTAATCTTGATTAAATCTTGAAGTCATTAAATAAGTTTTTTAAGGTAAATGAATATTGTTATATTGATTCACCATTCCCCCTTCTCAATATAAATGTGTGCTCATCATCTATAGGCTTTTCTTCTCATGGAATATCCAAGGAAGATGCTTTCATCAAACCTGGAATCAAACTTCCCCAAGTCTCCATCATCTCTCTGGATGTAACATTTGCTTCTAAATATTTTCAAATACTTCACTAACGTATGCCTTGTTGGAATTTTGAATAACCACAAAGACACATGATTAAACAACAAACAAAAACACCTTCCATGCAAGAGAGCTGCAAATAATAATCTGCTATATCCTCAACTAGAAAGAAGTTACAAAATGGATCTTCAGAGAGATGAAGAGATGAAAAGAGTTTGTGTATAATACAATGAGGGTTGAGTGCTCATAAAAGCAAACCCTAAATGAGAAAGGGATTAGATCACAACAAATGTCAACATCTCATGTAATGGGACAAAATGATCTAATAATAGCTCAACTAATCAAAGAATAAAAACACTCCTAAGTTTAGCTTAATTGCATGAGAATAAATTAATCTAATAATTTAAATATTAATTAATTATTAGTTAATGCATAATTATTCTAAAAGCCCCCCTTAAGATGAACTTAGAGAGTAGTTAAAAACCCTAAAAGGTGATCACATAAAAAAAAAAATGCATGACGGGTCCAAAAAAAAAGCCCTGATGAGGTACCCATGTACAAACAAACTATTCTTTCACAACTGGAGAAAAGGAAAAAACCTCATGGAAAAAAACTCCTCTCCAAATCAAGTAAAGGTGAATGAAGGTTTGAAAAGCCTCCAAAACAATGTCCCAAAAAAGAATAGGAACATGAAGAACATCTCTAAAGCATGAAGAAGTTGTAGACAACTATTGAATGATGACTGCTATAGTGTTGGAATGAAGAACCTCCTCTAAAACAAATGTTGATCAAGATCAAGAAGACAAGAATTTGCATGAGCGCCCCCAACAACAATAGTTGAATCGGATGGCAAACAAAGGAAAACATTTGGCAATTGAAGATACAAATGGCACATATACCAATAGTCCAAAGAACACTAATCAAGTGAAAATAGAAGGTCGTCTAAATGGAAACAAGAATGCAAAAGTGTTCATAGAAAACCCCCATAATGTTGACAAGAGAAAGCCAAGAGAGGTCCACTAAAACTATGTGTCACCAAAAAATGCATGAAGGAGAACCACAAGAACATTTGAACATGCACAAAATAGTACTTGCAAATAAAAAGGGTGTGCAAACTAAGGCACACACACATGAAGCAAGAATCACTGTGATTCAGTGTTGTCGTGGAAGGGACACTCACTTAACAAAGGTGTGATAGCAAAACAAAAGGCCTACACAACCCCAATGGCACTTTATATCATAGTGAGTACAATAGGCACAACAAGATGTGTGAAATCCCCAAAAAGATACACCAAAATGCAACTTTATCTCTATGCATCTACATAAGAGAAATTAAATGCAAAAGATGTCTACAATGCCCAAATAGGACAAAAAGTTGGAAATACAAATAGAATAGCCTAAAACAAGTCATCCCACACAAACAAAAAGTTTTCAAAAGCTAGAACATCCAAGTAATCACAAAAATTTGATCAAAATGTACCTGCAAAAAAGTTTGGAAAAATTGTATGGATAGCTATGAAGATCTCTGAAAGACCATCCCAATGCCAGTGGAATTGCAAAAGATGGAGAAACAAGTCAAAATTTGTAAGCTCGGGAGTGAAAACAACACATCTAACTTTGACAAGCTATAGAATGTACTAGCTAAAAAAAAATCATAAGACCCACACCACTAAAAGTACGTGAAACTAGCTTTCCAAGGATTTTTTGCTAGCAAAAAATGAACAAGCGAGGCAAAAGTTATGCCCGATTTCGTAAAAGTTGTATGATTTTCCATAGAAAGCACACCTAGGGGCTAAAAAATGTTTGGCCCTTGGTCGCATGCACAACCTATCATTGGAGCGCAGGGGCTCTAGCAAGCTGCAATCACCAATGTGATGTCGAGCTGGAGGAAAAAAGCTCGCAAGGGCTGAGAACAAGCTCCTGGTCACAGATGTAACCTATGCAAAGGCGGACAAAGACCCATGAGACCTAGAGCAATGGTGCTTGCATGCTACTAGAACTAACAAGAGGGCGGGTTGAAGCCCTCGGGAGCTAAAGCTTGGGCGCTTCCTCATGTGTGTCACTTTGCAAGCAGCATGCCTTATATGGCACTGCATGCTATTTATAAAGCGCCCAACG
This sequence comes from Sequoiadendron giganteum, assembly GCA_007115665.2. Taxonomy (NCBI): domain Eukaryota; kingdom Viridiplantae; phylum Streptophyta; class Pinopsida; order Cupressales; family Cupressaceae; genus Sequoiadendron; species Sequoiadendron giganteum. Next base: position 145,549,160 of record CM021101.1, read on the forward strand.
CTTTTTTTCTATGTTTTTTTAAAATCCTCCGTACAATACAACATTTGGAAGGCCATACAACATCCAAGCAAAAAAAAATGCCTGAAAAGCTCCCAACGCCAAAAATGGGCAAATTTATAGTCAAAATTCATTAAATTGGCCTCATGAATGCAACAATGAGGTCCTTTTCAGGCCAAAATGCATTTAAATTCACCCACTTCCAAAAATTACAAAAAATGCAATGGAGATTCCAAATCTGAAATTGTAACCTTGGATGAGAAAAAAACTCAAAAATCGAAGGGGTCGTTGAATCCACACATTGATACCATGTTGGAATTGTGAATAACCACAACGATGCAGTATCAAACAATGAACAAATACACCTTCCACGCAAGAGAGCTCCAAACAATAATCTACTATATCCTTAACTAGAAAGAAGTTATAAAATGAATCTTTAAAGAGATGAAGAGATTAAAAGAGCTTGTGTATAATACAATGAGTGTTTATTAAAGTAATATTTACGTACTTTATTAATGCTCAAATTTGTAACGTATTGTAACATAACTATTTTAGTTGTTTCTATTCTTGCTTTAGTTCAATTTTTAGAAACTTTTTTATTTCTTTCGAAATCTTTTGATTGTAAAATTCTATAAAGAGGACATTGCCTCTTTCATTAATCTATTTTAGATTAATGCTATGAGATTTCCACAATCACTAATGTTTGTAATTCGTTATTTTTGGATTTTGATTGTGTTTGAGTTTTTCATCGTTTCAGATCACACTAAGTGATCCATCATCAGGATGATAGAGAGCATAAGGAGAAGAATTACCAATATGGTATCAAAGTAGGTAGACTGAGAGAGAAAATTTTTAATTTTTTGGCGCCTTCTCTTCTACTTTTTTCGAGTTTTTCCTCCTATTAAAAATCACGTTTGAGTGAAGATTTTGTTTGTGTGAAGATTTCAAGTCTGAAATCGCATTTTCTTCCAACACGATCTGGGACTCACGTTTTATGTTTTGATGGGCTCATTTTTCTTCCCTTCGCGTGACCTGGGCTTCTTCTTTTCTCCCAAGGTTTTGAGTTTTTTAGTGCATGTTCTTTTGTGCTTGTGTCTTCCTGAAAAACGTAAGCCTCAACCTCACGTGAAGGCATTTGTTCTGGATATTTTCTCTCGTGCGACAAGTTTTTTTTCCATGTTGATCTAGTCACCTTTGTTTATGGTCGCAATTTGATGCAACCTCTCTGCATTTCGTGAAATTTTTTGGACATGACCTAGGCGTTACAAAGCGTGTTTTTCCTCCATTTTTCATGGGCGTTTGAAAATCACGAGTTTCTAGAAATCGCGCGTGTTTTATTTTTCTGGCTGTTGTTCAAAACTCTTTGGTTGTGTGAGCTTCCATTGCGCATCAAAGTTTGCCTCAACATGTGATCTCTAACTAAGTTCTTTGTAGATTCCAAGACGTATTTTTTTGGACGACTTATCAAAAATCGATTCCGTCTTTTTATTTGGTTCAGTGCATTTTTTCCTAGCCACCTTTTGTCTCTATCTGTTGCACATGTGGGCCCCTCTGCTCTCAAATTCGAGTGTTCTCTACCATCTCTACACATATCTAATCTTGTGTTGGATTCGTTCAAGAAACCTCAAATTTTGTGCCTTTTAGATTTTTGACACCTACCTTTTTGTCAAAATTTGTTTGTGAAATGGCTTCTTTTTTGCATATAATGTTGGAAGGCAGTCAGAAATTCAACAGCCACAATTACAACACCTAGAAGCAGCGAATGATGACGATATTTGAATATCGTTGTCTAGACCAAATTGTTATGGGCAACAAGACACGACTTACATCTGGAGACAAAGATCAAGAAAAGTTTGATGAGCAAAATCATGAAGTTTTGATGCTCATTAAACTGTTTATCATTGATAACAAGCTACCTCAGGTATCGTCTAACAAATCAGCGAAAGAAATTTGGGATCCTTTGAAAGATCTTCATGAAACATCCGACAAGAGCCATGCGTTCTTTCTAAAAAATATGTTGTTTTCCATCACAATGGATGAGAAGACAACTGTGTAGGCACACTTAACGAAAATCAAGGACATCCATGATCAACTAGAGGCTATTGGTCGAAAAATGGAGGAAGATATGGTAGTCATCACTCTAAAGAGTCTACCAAAATCTTATGAGCACTTTATTGAGACACTCAACATTACCTCAGCAAATGTTGATTTGAAGTTTTTAGATCTTTGCACCATACTTCTGCAGCAAGATCGTTGGAAACAATAGTTCGATAGCAGTGCTAGTTCATCCTCCATAGAGAAGGCATTTCCTACCGAGACCGTTCAAAAAAATAAAGGCAAAAATCAACCTTCTCAGCAGATCAGTCAAGCACAATCCCAGGATTCTTCCAAGAAGAAGAAGAATGTTCAGTCCAACTATTGTCATAAGTATGGTCACATGAAGAAAGACTTTCAAAAACACTTCACTTCTAAACAGAACAAGCAAGGAGAGTCTAAGCCTAAAACCAATGTTGCAAAGCACACTGAGCAAAAGGAGTTTGCATTCTATGCTTTTATGGCCAAGCATCCAACAGATCATGTTAAATCTTCTGCCTGGTATATTGATTCAGGTGCTTCTCGACATTTCACATATCGTTGGGATTGGTTCATTGAGGACACGCCTTTCAAATATTTTGTTATCTTTGGAGGAGGCGAGGAGTATGTTGTCGGCAAGGGCAACATGCAAATTCATTCTAGAGGGAGAAATTTAATATTTCTCGATGTATACTTTGTACCTAGCATGTAGTTGAACTTACTTTCAGTTAGTCAGATCATGACTCACTCTCCTCAACTAGATATTGTTTTCAGCATGAAAACATGCAACATTGTTGACAGAGATTCTCGCACTACAGTCGTTCAGGGACTTGAAGATCATGGTCTATATAGACTTGTTGATTCTGGTGATTCTCAAGAGCACGCTACGTGAAATATACCAAGCCAAATTTTTTTTGCTTTTTCAATTACAACGAGGAAAGCAGTACACAATCGTTAGGGTTAGCATTTAAACCAAAGGATGCTGAAATAACTCGACGTCAAGCATGTGGTTTCCAAACCGAGACGGAGTGGGAGCTACCATATGACGGAGATGCTAACGATGTTGAATTAACTCGATGTCAAGAATGTGCCTTCCAAACCAAGATGGGATGGGAGCCACCATATGACGGAGACGCTAACTATGCTGAAATAACCCGACATCAAGAATGTGCTTTCCAAACCAAGATGGAATGGGAGCTACCATATGACGGAGATGCAAGATATTACAGTACAATTAAAAGATATAAGCAAGATGGCTGACAGTATTACTGTTCAGCTTACAATATGTTAGAGAACTGCCAAGCACACATGATTAGAAACCGTTCATTGCTGTAGTAAGGTAAATGACTCTTCTATACTCTACTTGAATTCTTGGACTCAATCCCACCCTCAAGATGAACTCCTATAAGACTGATATGACTGATCAACTGACTGAAATAACAGACCAGCAACATAGAAATTCACTCATTCAATGATAACTCACTCAAAACTCATCCAAATCCCATGAAACCAAATGCAAACGTTGCTCACACTGGAGGCGCCCAAGGAGAAACCAAGAAACTAACCCCAAAGCCCCATATTTATTTTGCACAGAAAGCAATGCATTTCCAGAAATGTACGACCCTCAAAGAGGGGCGATTTTGCCTTTAAAAAAGAAACACTCAATATTAAAATTTGAATCTTTGCAAGAAGGGTTGCCCCTGATAAGGAATTAGATAGACCAATCACCCAGAAGCACACTATTTTTATTTTCGGATTTAAGAATGAAACTACAGATTCAACCTTGTTATCAGCAACTCCAGAAAAAGGCATAAAATGCAGTAAATCAGAACTACAAGCAAATATTGCAACAAGCAAACCTCACTACAAATACTCTCACAAACTAACTGAATTTCTCCACTAGATGCTATCTCTCAAGCATGAAGTCGAACCAAGGCTAGGAGGCATTCATTCCTCGAAGCAGTCTCAGTGCCAATCCGACAACATAACAATACTTTAGACATAAGATCAAGAATGAAGACCCAAAGCCTCCTTTTATAACTTTGGCCAAGCACTCTAGAACCTTCCAGAAGGTGCGCTCCACTCTAGAAACCCTAATTCCATGTTGACCCTTTGACTTCTCCAAATGGCGTCCCTTTTTCCAATGTAAATTCCATTTTTCTAACTTAACACCAACTCTTCTCATTTTGGCGTACCTTTTCATGAAGTTAACATTAATAAACAAGATACGTATTTCACTTAAATCTTTTGATGAGGTGCCTACCCATAAAAATCCTCTTTTTAAAAATATCTCCGTTAAGATAATATTTTCATCAAATATTGAGCTTGCCAAAATAATCACCTCAGAAGCTGGAGACCAGATGAATATACTGCCCTGCCTGATATAGCCACTTAATCGAACTTCGGAGACCTTGCTAAAAATAGCACTGCCAAAAATAGCACTTACTAAAAATAGCATACTGCTAAAAATAGTAAGTTGTTCCAAACTCATTTTAACCCCAACCCGAGCAGTTGTCGTACTTACTAAAAATAGTAAGTCCAGAAAAGTCCTCTGAATCATTTGCATGTCATGCTGTCGCGAAGCTCTTTGAAAACCCAGAAGGAATCCAGAATCTGAACTATGAAACTCCAACATGCAGCCATCGTAACTTACTAAAAATAGTAAGTCTGGAAAAGTCCTCTGATCCAGTTGCATGTCATACCACCGCGAAGCTCTCCGAAAACCCAGAAGGAATCCCGCGACCAAACTGCAAAAATCCAACATGCAACCCTTTGAATCCTCGCGAAAGCCCATCCAGCAGTTGGGAACCCTAATTCTGCCTCTAACTAGCCTACGAGCATCAGGGAATCGGTTAACAGTCACTAGAACGTGTAGTGCTAAAAATGGGGACATTACACTACAGCAGATAGGAGTACTTCAATCAACAGCCTCTAGCATCAGCGTTACAGGCACCTAAATATGCACTATCTCTCTTAGCTCTCTCGAGATGATCTGGTTGGTGGTTTCCCTGCGATTCAAACTTAGAATCATAGAGTTTATGAGGCTTGTCAGGCTAGAAAGCAACATCGGACTCCATTATCAAATGATGATTCATGGAGAGCTTCCTAGGTATTACAGTTGGTTCACGTCGATCTATGTGGCCCAGGAATACTCCTTTAGTTCCTAGTTGCGGGTATTTTTTATTATTTGTTGATGATTTCAGCAGAAAAATGTGGGTGTATTTTTTGAAAAACAAATCAAATGTGTTTGGTATATTTCAACAGTATAAGGCCTTAGTTGAAAAAGAGTCCAATTTGCCAATAGTTACTCTTAGGTTTGATAATGGGGGAAATTTTGTTCTACTGATTACTCCAATGTTTGTCTTGCAAATGGCATTAAGCACCAACTTACCACACCTTACACCCCTCAGCAGAATGGTGTCATAGAATGTAGAAATCGTACCATTACTGAAATGGCTCATTCTATGTTGGAGCATAAACATGTTATGTTGCTGAGATTTCTGGATTTAAACTATGTGTTGTTTTTGAGCATCAAAAAAAACACAAGGTTTAAATCTAGAAATCTCAGCAACATAATACTACGGACTGTGGAAACAAAATGTTGATCATAGACATGTTCCTAAGAAATTTTGGTCTGAAGCAGTTTATAGTGTAGTCCATCTTCTGAACCGGTCTCTTCCTTATGTCGTTAAGAAGATGACTCCTAAAGAAGCCTGGTCTAGACGCAAGCTTATGATTAGCCACCTGAAAGTTTTTGGGTCTACTGCTCGTGTGGATTCTAGATGCCAAGCGCACTAAGTTGGATTCCAAAAGCCAGAAACTCATGTTGACTGGTTATAGTGAGAATCATAAGGCATATAAACTGATTGATGTAGACACAGACAGTCTCATCTTCAATCGTGATGTTGTGGTTGATGAAAATAGTGGGCTCTTATTTCACTCTCCTTTTGTGAGCCCTGAGGATCAGTCTCAGAAAGCTTCTGATTTGGGTGTTTATCTTCCCCTAGCTCCACTAGATGCGAGGGATTCTGCAATTGTGCAAACACCTCAGCAAAATATTCGACCACCTACCGCTCCTCAGGATGATCTAGATCCCCTTCCAGATAATTTGGTTCCAGCTACTCTAGTTGATGTTGTTCCTCTTGATTCAGATGTTGGTACATCTACTCTCCGACCTAAATGGTGGGCTAAGACCATCGGTGATCATGACAATGAATTGATTCAGGGTAGATCTGCTCGGAAAAAAAGCAAGCAGCAGAATACTGTCGATTTTTCTCTAATGTCCAACCTTCATAGCATCACAAAGCCTCAAACCTACACAGAGGCTAAAGGCATACCTGAGTGGGAAAAGGCTATGGAAGTTGAACATAATAGCCTTCTAAAGAATAACACTTGGGTCCTTTCTGATCTTCCACCTGGGAAGAAGTCCATTGGCTGCAAATGGGTGTATAAAGTTAAGTACAAGGCTGATGGAACCCTTGATAAGTACAAAGATCGGTTAGTAGCCAAAGGGTTCTCATAGAAAGAGGGTATTGACTAAGGAGACTTTTGCTTCTACAACCAAAATGAGTACCATTCGGCTTGTTCTCTCTATTGTAGCCCAGTTTGGATGGAAATTCCATCAAATGGATATCAAGAGTGCATTCCTCAATGGAGATTTACAATAAGTTTACATGACGCAACCTCATGGCCTCAAGGTTTTTGGTAAAGAACACCAAATATGCAAACTGGTGAAAGCACTCTATGGCCTTAAACAGGGACCACAAGCATGGCACATGAAAATTGATAAGTACCTAGTGGATCATGGTTTTCAGCATAGTCCTCCTGATTTTAATTTGTATGTCAAACAGACTGGTAATGATATCTTGTTGCTCGTTGTCTATGTTGATGACTTAATCATTACTAGCAACTCAAATCATCTGATTGAGGAGATAAAACATAATCTCAGTCAATCATTTGGCATGACAGATTTGGGGATCCTCCATTATTGTCTCGGTGTAGAGGTTCGGTAGACGAATGCCAGTACCTTCATCTCTCAGTCAAAGTATGCCAAGGACTTGTTGGACAAGTTTCATATGACAGATTGCAAACCTACATCTACACCTATGGAGAAAGGGTTGAAGTTATCAGTCAAATCAGATTCACCTGTGGAGAATGAATCAGCATTCAGGCAACTAGTGGGTAGTCTCACTTATCTCACTCTCACTAGACCTGATCTTAGTTTTGCAGTGAGCTACATCACTCTCTTCATGACAGCCCCTAAAGTTGAACATTGGGTTGCAGTGAAGCGTGTGCTGAGATATGTGAGAGGCACTTTCGAGTTTCGACTTTGGCATTCAATATGGAAGGTGCAAAGATCCTAAGTTGATTGACTATATAGACTCAGATTGGGTAAGTTTTGTTGATGATAGAAAGTATACTTCAGGGTATCTATTCAGATTGGGTACAAGTGCAGTCACATGGACCAGCGAGAAGCAACAGGCAATGGCTCTCTCCTTGACTGAAGCTGAATATTGAGGAGCTATTAAAGCAGCTTGTGAGGTAGTTTGGCTTCAAAGGATGCTTTCCAACATGCAAATGTCTCAAGCAAGACCTTCCCCCTTGTACTGTGACAATCAAGGGGTGTTGAAACTCACCAAAAATCCAATCTTCAATGAAAGGGCAATGCATGTTGAACTTCATTGTCATTTCATCCGCTAGCTTGTCGAAGATGGATCAGTAGCATTGCAGTATGTTCCAATAGAGGATCAAACTGCTAATATTCTCACCAAGTCTCTGAGCCCGAATAAGTTTGTCAAATTTAGGGGGCATCTTGGTATAGTTGATAGATTGAGCATTAAGTGGTATTAAAGTAATATTTACATACTTTATTAATGCTCAAATATTGTAACATATTGTAACATATTGTAACATAGTTGTTTCAGTTGTTTCTATTCTTACTTTAGTTCAGTTTTTAGAAACTTTTTTTATTTCTTTTGAAATCTTCTAATTGTAAAATTCTATAAAGAGTACACTGCCTCTTTCATTAATCTATTTTAGCTTTTTACCAATAGTGTTGAGTGCTTATAACAGCAAACCCTAAATGAGAAAGGGATTAGATCATAACAAGTGTCAACATCTCATGTAATGAGACAGAATGATCTAATAATAGTTCAACTAATAAAAGAATAAAAACACTCCTAAGTTTAGCTTAAGTGCATGAGAATAAATTAACCTAATAATTAATTATTAGCTAATGCAAGATTATTTTTGTTAATGGATGATAGCTTCGGTCAGATATGAATGATAGTGATGCAAGGATCATTGTCATTCATGAGTGATCAAAATTATCATTCATGTTATGATATTTCTAAAGGAAACATTTAAAATTGAAATTATGAGCATTCATATAAATTCGATCATTCCCGTGATATTATATTCTGCATTCATGTGAAATCGGAATTCTCTTATGTCATCCGCCATCATATAGAAGGTTATACGTGTGAGTATATACATAACAAATGAGTTGTTAAACCCGCACCGTAAAGGACGCGTCCCATGAGTGGACGTGCCTCCACTCGTGGAGACACGTCCTCTCATGAGGCGCGCCTCTTAGGGACAATCTCCTTCCTTACTTATGGTGGTTCCTCATTCGATATGCAAACATAGAAATCGGACAATGTTCTGCAATCAGCACATTCGAAATCATGAGAAGAAATCTATGAAACATCTTTAACAAATATAATCAGACCTGCTTGAATTTTATGATCCTCAACATGGTATCAGAGCTGAGTTTCAGGATTAAGCAGCAAGAAGAATAGGATAGACGCCTGAGCAAGAGACTCTTTGTCATCATCGTGAAATTAAGATTTGACGGTAGAAGCTATTGGGACAATATCAAGATAGGAGTATTCGATATCCGCTGGAGCTAGGAGACACATCACATGTGGTTGTCGTCCATTCTGAAGGAATCGAGCTAACAACACCAGTCGCATAAGCATCGAGGATTAGATGATATCGTGTGTTCTGCAAGAAGGGACGCAAGCACTCTCAGGATCAATGCTATTCATGATCACGGATTTTGGATACGATTTCCAAGCATTTAGCGAGGATGTAGCCCCTAGCTATTTACTCATAGGGCGCTGAGAGTGGCGGATTTTCCATCACGTGACTGAGTCTCCAGCTCTAGTCACGACCTCTACTTTCTTGGCGTCACCATCGGATCTACCAAGCACGCCCACGGAAGTATCAGTATCAGTAATTGTAGCGAATAACATTGAGGCGTCACCAAAAGATGGACAGGAGCTCTTGTTTTGTGAAAGTCATTGATCCATCAATTCCCGTCTATCATCTCCAGGCGTCTTCACATACAGGGTCGCAATTTTCAGATTACAAATTTCATCTACCATCGGGTATCTAAGACGGACACATCATTCCCTGGAGACATCACATTTTCTCACGAGATTATATGGAAATGTATCGGGCTCCCTTGTGCACTAGGCTCTTTTCACTGCAGACACTCTGAAGGCTTATTTGTATTGCCATCGTATGTGATTGCAGTTGCGGGTGGCGAGAGCCGAAGGCTACGCAGCCGCCAACAAAGAGATTTGCCCCCGGAAAATAATAATAAAAAATAGTTTGAAATCGGTATGCCTATCATGATTAATCATTTCCACATTGGTGGCAAACTACATCAATGTGATGCGATTGGAATTGATTGACTTCCTGCGACCACTCAATCAACGATGATAATACCTTCTGAGAAAGCGTCGACTGTAGGAGTTTGGCGGTGATGTCTTGGTTTCCCTTGGGTTCGATAGGCTCAGGAAAGACAAGCAGATGCTATTACTTGGCCTTGACATACTAATCTCCTTGACTCCATTAAATTGTGATGTCAATAGTATGGCGGCTAAGTAGGATGCCGACTTCATAGTAGAAATAGTTATTCTTGATTGTTTCTAAAGTAGCTTCAAATAATAATATCTCCGGACCAAAGCCATCGATCATCTCACTCAAGAACAAAACGAAATCTTCGATTTTCAGCTCATGTGAAGGGCAGACTCGATGCGATCGACGCCACTGTAAAGGGCGGAGAGAGCAGATATTGTGATTGATCGTTCAGATTCATGACTTTAAGGACGGATCAAAATATTTAAAGAGATAACTATTCTTTGGTTGCTGAGTTATATCATTTGTTTTGATCTTGTGAATTCTCTTGAATTGTGTTGTGCTCACTAGCATAAGATCCTTTGAAAATTTCATTCATGATATAACTTGTATGATTTTTGGATAGTTATGAACTATTTATAATCTCTCCTAGATGCTTTCAGGATGGATCAGAAGCATAAGAGATTGTTTACAAAAGAAGAAAGAAAATGAAGACTCTGCCTGCAACCATTAGATTGTGTGGATGGCTGAAGTCATCCCTTCTAAGAAGAAGTAATTAGAGCTTCAGAGGGAGTCTCATCTTCACTTGTTGTAATGCTTTGAGATAGAGAGGTATGAGGAGAAAGCCCTTGTTCATCTCTGAGACTGAGATGAGGCGTCATGTTGAGAGACTCCATGACGACAAGTCCCAGGATCTAACTTCAGAAGAGCTCCAAGCACCCGCAGTGTGGCTTAAAGGGGGGGTGTTGGATATAAGCCACACCCGGACTGATAATGGGCTGGACACAAGGGGCTAGTAAGCTCAATTGATAGAGCACTCCAGCAACAAATGGAAGGTCCTAGTGAATACTCTAGGTCAGCTCATGTGTGAGCCAAAGGAAATTCACTTAATGGCTATGAAACACATCTTGAGATATCTTCAAGGCACCATTGGACATGGTCTTCATTACAAGAATGGTCCACTAGATCTACATGGGTACTCTGATTCAAATTGGGCTGGAAGTGTAACTGATCGAAAAAGCACATCAGGATGCTGCTTCAGTTTGGGATCAGCTATGATCTCCTGGATTTGCAGAAAACAATTGTCAGTTGCACAAAGCTCAACGGAAGCTGAATATATTGCAGCCTCAATGGGAGCAAGAGAAGCAGTGTGGCTTCGTAAATTGCTTGTGGGACTCTTTGATCTAAGCACATTGAGATCCCCTATCTTTATGTAAGAGATATGGTGGAAAGGAAAGTGATCCAGTTGGAGTATATTAGTTCAAATGTTTAAACAGCGGACATACTCAACAACTTCTCTCCAGAGTTAAGGTTGAACTCTTCGGGAAGAAAACTTGGTACGTAATTTGATATTATGTTTGAAATTCAAATTTGTTTATAAGTTGTACTAATATATAAAGATGTTTAATGTGTAAACTCTTTTGTCATGTGTGTGACTCCATGACTTTATGGGCCTACTACCTTGTGTACATTATTGAAAGGTGACGATCTTTCTGATAATGAACACTTGTATTTGACATTGTAAAGTGACGACTCTACAATGATGAACTATCATGATAGATATCATGTGACTTGATATTTGTGGACATGTCATGATAGTATCTCTTGGACACCTTGATGGATATCATGAGACTTGATATCTGAAGGTCATTGTGATCCGTAAGAGATAATCATGGTGGATGATTATATCCGTGGATATGCCATGAATTATGGTAGACATCATGTGACTTGATGTCAGTGCACATACCATAATGAAGATGTGTATGGAGAATGTCATGTGACTTGACACTTTCAGAAGCATATCACATCTTCTGATATCACGAGTTAGGTGATATCACTTTTGGAAGTTATTCTTCCGAGTTAAAGAGGGAGTGTTGAAATAATGAAGATATGTTATGAAGAATGTCATGTGACTTGACACTTTCAGAAGCATACCATATCTTATGATATCATGAGTTAGGTGATATTTCTTTTACTTGGTGGAAGTTTATTATCCCTAGCTAAGAGGGAGTGTTAATAGAGTTTATCTTCCCTAGATAAGAGGGAGTGTTGAATAATGAAGGTGTGTTATGGAGAATGTCATGTGACTTGACACTCTCATAAGCATATCATATCTTCTGATATCACAAGTTAGGTGATATCACTTTTGGAAGTTATTCTTCCTAGTTAAAGAGGGAGTGTTGAAATAATGAAGATGTGTTATGAAGAATGTCATGTGACTTGACAACTTTGAGAAAACATATCATATCACGTGTGAAGGGGATATCTTGACTTATTTGATTTGAAATATCTTCCCTAGCTAAGAGGGAGTGTTAATGGATGATAGCTTCGGTCAGATATGAATGACAGTGATGCAAGGATCATTGTCATTCATGAGTGATCAAAATTATCATTCATGTTATGATATTTCTAAAGGAAACATTTAAAATTGAAATTATGAGCATTCATATAAATTCGATCATTCCAGTGATATTATATTCTGCATTCATGTGAAATCGGAATTCTCTTATGTCATCCGCCATCATATAGAAGGTTATTCGTGTGAGTATATACAGAACAAATGAGTTGTTAAACCCGCACCCTAAAGGACACGTCCCATGAGTGGGCGTGCCTCCATTCATGGACACACGTCCTCTCATGAGGCGCGCCTCTTAGGGATGGTCTCCTTCCTTACTTATGGTGGTTCCTCATTCGATATGCAAACATAGAAATCGAACAATGTTCTGCAATCAGCACATTCGAAATCATGAGAAGAAATCTGTGAAACATCTTTAACAAATATAATCAGACTTGCTTGAATTTTACGATCCTCAACAATTCTAATAGGCCTTCCCTTCCAAAGCTCGTAGGGTGTTTTGTTATTGTTTACCTAAATTTGTGCTCAATTTAGAACATAGACTATCATGTGCACCTCTTCTTTCCAAAAGGCATCACTAAGATTAGACCATTCAACATTGCTCTTGCCATCCCTCGAACAATCCTATATTTCCTCTCAACAACTCCATTTAGTTGTGCAGCCCTTGCAACTAAACACAATCTTTTTATTTCGTGTTCTTTACAAAAATCTTCAAACTCATTTGAGGTGAATTCTCCTCCCCTATTTGATCTCAAACGCTTGATTCTTAAACCAATTTCATTCTCTACTAGAACTTTAAATGTCTTGAACTTCTCAAGAGCCTCCAATTTTTCTTTTAGGAAAGTAATCCAAGTCATCCTAGAATAATTATCTATTAACAACATGAAGTAACTCTCACCTTGTAAGCTTTCAGTCCTTGTTTGCCCACATAAGTCAGTATGGATGAGTTCCAAAGGATTTGATGAAGAATATTCCTTTCATTTGAAACTTGATCTTGTTTGTTTTCCGCATTGGCATTGTCTGTAGATCCTATTAAAAAACTTTGTTATCCTTGGCATGCCCCTTACAGCTTGCTTATGGCTAATCTTCACAATGTTATCAAAGTTTAAATGTTCCATCCTTTTGTGCCATTACCAACTCTCTTCTTCTTGTGCCAAGTGAGAATTTTCTCGTCTGACTTCTCTAAGGGTGTAGAGATTTCTTGTAGTTCTATTAGCATCAACAACAATCTTCTCTGCTCTTATTTTTTTGATTTCACAACCACTCAAATAAAATGTGAGAGTGTGCCCTTGATCACACAACTAAATCACACTTAAAAGATTGTGTTTCAACCCTTTGATGTATAACACATTCTCTATCTTTGTCTTTCCATTGATGAAGCTGAGAGTGCCTTTTCCTGTGATTCTTGTTGTAGCATTGTCTCTGAACTTTGCAGTGCCTCCATTAATCTCCTTTAAAGTGATGAACTTGTGTTTATCCCCAATCATGTCTTGAGCAACCACTATCAATGTACCACTGATATTCTTCATTTTGTGCATGTAGGGTTGCTTATGCAAGCATGGATCTTCCTTTTGTATCAAGCTCCGTTTACCAAAATACAGATATGTAATTCAATGTGGGTTCAAAAAGAGATATTGCAGCACATAAACAGCAATGTGAACCTTCCCATCGATTCACCATTTGTTAGCATAAGGAAAACAAAAGGATGTGACAATCATCAGATCTGTTTCTGACCTTGCTATGGAAGTTTTGTTTAGAATTAGTGAGGATCATTTTCAACAAACCAATAATTCGTAAAAGTAGTTTGCCAAACATATTTATCAAAAAAGAAATGGCAATAGATAGAGTGCATTATTTGATGCATTCTCTATTTATCCAGCAATAATCTTTGTTCGCACCAATGGTTAGTCCAAAGAAAAACAAGTCAATCCTCTTTCAATGCATTATTAATTTGGATGTTGTAATAATTCCCAAAAAGGGTAAAAAAAAGACTGGGGTGGAAGAACAGAATAGGATAGCTTACTTAAACTAGTGCAATATTATTTTGAAGTAAGTATCAAACAAGACAGTATTTATGTTTAATTTTAGAAGGAGAATTGAAGCCCTCCCACACACTGATTTATCCACTAGTTGCATTCTTACAGCAAATGCATATGTGAATATTTTATCATGTTTTTGTCTAAATCACTCTTAGGGCTCTAAAAGAGAAATCAGAATTTCACAAAGGTAGGGCAAAATGGATACAAATCCAAGAGCATTATAGAACATTTACAAACTAAGCCAGAACATTTGTCAATCATAGGCATGCAATACATAAAGGTAAATTATTAAAATAAAGAATCTTACGAAAGCAAGATGCACGCCTAAGATGGAATATAGTGAATAGCATATGAAGCAAGCACTCATGAAGAATACAAGGTCAAGGTCATTGTTAGAGCTGATCAAAACCTTTGAAACATAACCTAGGATCTAAAATGGTATAAAAGGCATCTCCAAACACAACTATTTACATATTACAACAAATATATTTTGCACAGTAAATATGTTTCTTTTAGCCCATCCCCACTCTGTAATCTATGCAAGCTAAACTTTCCAATCTGCCAAGACGACAATTTGTCTCATTTGGTCGTGAGTAGTTAAGAGTCTCCAAAAATCTACTAAATGTGAACAACAACAACTATGCTAGGCTCAAACCCACTATGTGTGTGTCTAGCATAGATGACATGACCAAAAAACTCCATGCTCGAGATACATTCAAGTTGATGATCATACATTCTGAACTACTTTATCTTTTCCTCTCTTGTACTCTAAAACATAGAGTAGACATTCATTCTTCTACAAATTAAATTAATATTTTTCTTGTTTCCTAGAAATAGTGGCTAGAATCTATGTTTATCCAAACTCTTTCTCAACACACATTTAGGGCCTTACTTCATGTCTACATTAAAACTACATAATCATACCCAGATATGACATTACCTATGTTAGGTACATGTTTGGTCTCTTTGTACCTTAATAGTATGAGTATCCAAAACTCATTAATAACTAATCACAAAGACTCATATTCCTACCTTCAGTATTCTTTCCAAGTACATCCATTAAACTAATTGGGTGAACTGCATCCTTAGCCTATTGATTCAAATGATTTATTGAATCCTTAATGTTTTAGTTATCTTCATATCTGTTAAGAACTAGGTTTAGAGTTCATTTGATCCACTCTCTTAGGTAAGCCTATATCACATGTACCCTTAGTTACACCTATTCAACTTGCATCCACAATACATAAGGCATGATAAGAATTACAACACAAGAAATGTGATGCAGAGCAGCGGTGGTTATCCTCAATATGACCTAAAACAATCAGAACTTCAAGGTTTCAATCACTTACTGGTGGGTTTCCCTTCTTAGGTTTGTGAACTTCTAGTAGTACTCCATAACCTGTTTTTCCAACATAATTTTCAGACCAAACGTCATACCCAAAATCTGATTGCAGTTTTAGATACCCTTTATCCCCTTTGACAATATATCCAATTTTCAAGTGGGGGTGTTTTGGAACACTGAGGCCAAATCTTGACTGTCCTACTCTTGACTAGGCTTGAATTGGAGCAGCAATTTCATGTTTTTTGGTCATAACTTTTTAACCAAAACTGATCTCCAAGAAAGAAAACTTGATTTAAATACCCATTTGGCCCTTATTTAACATATCTCAAAATGGGTCAAAGTTCCTTCAGAAAGTATGCTTCAAAATCTGACTGTCCTAGTCTCAAATATGCCTAATTAGGCTTGTTCCACTAGGTCACAAGGTCTTCAAACTCTAGGCTTCAAATCTTCATGCCAACAACTCAAACAGATCATAAATGATCTGCCTCAACATTTCCCATCACTTCAAGCAATTCCCCAAGAGCTTTTCACCAAACCCTAACTCCTATGCAAACTCAATGCCTAAAACATGAGGTTTTCTAACTAGGGTATCAACTTGTCACATGTTGCACACCTCCCTTGCACCTGCAAGATTGGAGACATCAAAAGCACCTTAACCCCATTCATTCCACCAAGTTTCATGAAGTTTCACCAGTGGAATGGTGAGATTTTCATTTTTCTTCCCTTCAAGGCAATAAGCCTAGGGTTTCTGACTAGTTTGAGTAAATTTGCTATAAAATGCTCAAACCTTAATGAAATTAAATGAAACAAAGTGCAAAGGAAAGTAGAATCAGAGTTTCATCAATCCCAACTGATTTCAGGTCATGATATTACTGTACAGAACCGTACACAAGCCTGGAACAACAAAATCAAGTTCAGAAATGCAGAAACAGAGTTAGTTTTATTGTTTTTTCTTCAAAATACAACTAAGCCAACTTTGGCTATGACCTTTCCAAGCTTATTTAAACATTTCCCCAACGGTTCCCAACTGCCCTTTGAATTGTAACTATCCAAATTCCTCATTTACAACTGATGACTCTTCATATTCCCAATTTTGCACTTTTACAAAATTGACAACATTTTTGCAAACTAGACAACTTTATGCAACTTGACATCCCAACCCACCTAATGACCTAATATTGACTCAAACACACATGATATGGTCTTAAATGACCTTATTACATGGAAAAACATCAAACCAAGCCAAAATGTTAACTTGCACCTCCTAGATCTAAGGTGCTCCCGCACCAAGATGGTACCTCAATTAGATAAGGAATAGCGAACACTTTATAAGAACAGGTGAAGGGAGTTGCAAGAAGCATGCAAGACAAAGAGTTGCATTCATAATTAGACTAGAGCGCAATTAATCATAACCAATTCAAAAAGAGCCATTGTAGCACACAAACAGCAACATGAGACTACGAAAGTTTTGTTTAGAATTAGTGAGTGTGATTTTCAGCACACCCAGCAATTTGTAAAAGTAGTTCAGTAAACATCCTTATAGTAACAAAAATCTGCAATAGACTGAAAGCGTTAAGTGATTCATTTTTTGTTTCTTCAGTTTCAATCTCCATTAACAATGGTCAACCCAAAGTAAGTCAAGCCAATCCTCTTTGACTCTAATTCTAATTTCAGTATTGTTAATAATTTCCAAAATATAAAAAAATGGGGTAGGGAAGAACAAAGTAGGATAATTTACCTAAACTGGTGCAATTTGACATTGAAGAGGAAGTAAGCACCAGAAAATGTGCTATTAATGTTTAATTATAGCAAGAGATCTGAAGTCATCCCACAAACTAATGTATCCATTGTTTACATTCTTATATTGGAGGCATATGGAAATATTTTATCGTGCTTAACTTTAGATCACTCCTAGGGCCCTAAAAGAAATATCAGGGTTTCATAAGAATAGCGCAAGATAAAACCAATTCAAGAGGCATTGTATCACGTTCAAGAACTAAGCCAAAGCTTTCAAATTTCTACCAAATACGACCATACAAAAGAAAAGAAACGGTAAATCATAAAGCAAAGAATCTTCCCAAAGAAAGATGTGCGCATAAGATCAAAAATTGTGATGAGCATATAAAGCAAGAACTCACAGACTATGAGATCTTGCTCATGTTTAGAGTAGAACAAACTCTTCAACACATAAATGTCAAGATCTAAAATAATAAAGAAAAGGCATCTCCAAAGACAACTACTTCCTTTCTACGATAAAAAAACTTCACAAATAAAATATATTCTTTTTGGCCCATCGCCACTCCATAATTTGTGCCAAATATAACTTCCCAATATGTAGGTCTTTTAAGTCTTTAAAGTGTCTCCCTAATTTACTAAATCTTGACAACAACCATGTCAATGTAAAACCCACTATTTATGTTTCTAGTGTAGATGATATAATGAGCAAAGGTGGCGGTAATGATCAATGAATGGAACTACAACTGTTGTTATCAGACAAACTAAAGGCTCTTTTGATCCTTGTGTATGTAAGTTGGACTTATAATGTATGCTCTTGGGGTACAGCATCTGTAAAAATTCCCTTTGTTTTCTGTTTTGAGCAGAAACTGCTGAATAGCACAAGTCTATGATAATGTTGTAAAGCATATGTAAGCTGATCCGAAGTAGCGAACTGCACTGGTAGTGCTGTGTAAATGTTAATATAATCAATACAAAAAGTATGTTGGCATGGACAAGGTCAAACCAAGTAGAAGGGGGGGTATTCTGTTTTACAAGATTTCGTTGGTGTCAACTGTCAAGTGATGGTACATAAGCATACCAACAACCAAGAAAACTAAGAAGAAAGGTGTCAATTGCAATAACAATATGAGCTATCAGATTGGTTAATGTGTTTGGCGCAAGAAAGAATTGTGTCTAATCAACCTAGAGTTAATGAGCCAGAATTGCCAACAAATTTGGTAAAAATAGGAGTCTGGGAAAATGCCACATGCAGCAAGAGAATAGAATGGTAAGTGAATGAGAAAAATGCAAGAAAAATGACTAATGGTGACATGTCAGGAAATAGGCAAAGATGTCAACTTGGAGACAATACCAAAAAGAAAGCCAATAGGAGAAGCCAAGTCGCTGACAATTTCAAGAGCCCACAAAATGTTTTTAATTTGCATGCAGAAAGAAAAGCTTGAACAGATATTCAAAAAATTAATTTGCCTCCTGGATCAACCAATGAGTTTAAAAAGAGAAGATTAATGAGATCAATATAAATACAAAACGAAGCTATTGGTCGAAGGCAACTGAATTAATAAATTTGTACGCATTCATAGCAAATGGAAGGTCTTGATAAGGTATATGCCTAGGTTAAAACCCAATATTGTTAAACTGTGAAAGTAATGTTCTATCTATGTAAAACCATGTGTCATGATGTCAGGTAGGAGAATATGATCTTATGTGTACGAATCTAATTCATATAAGTAGAGTATGCATAAGAGGCGATGACAAGGATTATTCCATGAATTAAGTACCTTAGGTTGTAGATGGCAGGGGAAAATTGAAAATTGTTGATCAGCCTTGAGGCTTTGGTGGGGCTATATAGCCACCACTGTCTGGAAAAAAAAGATCTATGTCATCCTTGTTGTAGCTGAACGATCGTCATCTCAATTTGGGACGGGTATTTGGACAATAGCCATTCTCATGGAAGCAGGATGGCAGCTATCTTAGTTAACAGTTGGGTAGTGTTTCCTTGTTTTACCCCTTGTTCACTTGTGCTCAGGCCAAAATGAAGTGGATGTAGTCCTCCCAATTTGTGTAATCAAGTATGATTAGGTTTGAATGTTAAATCCTGTAGGGATGCATATGCATGTATGACAAGTGATTTCAGTCAGATCTGGATGTGGAGTCATGTGTGGGTGTGTGCATGAATAAAGTGTGAGTCCAGTCTTAGTCTACATATTGTATCTTGTATGTGTGTGTGATTGATAGATATTAGAAAAGTGTTGGGCCCTTGGAGTGACTAGGTGGTGGTTTCCATAGACTTGATTAGGTTGGTGTGGAATCTGCACTATTGGACTAGTTATTAAGAGTGGCTATAGAATTGTTCAAGATGGCCAAGTTTATGTAAGGACCAGATTTAGTTGTAATTGTTGGAATGGCCGAGCACCTCATCAAAAAGAACGCCCCACTAGGAGGGTGGTCAGGTGGAAAAGCAAGCCTGATACATGGGTTTAACCTTCAAGAAAAGTCATCTGCACTCTAGCAATAAATTGGTAATACCTGTTCCTACAATTTATGAATTATAAGTAACTATAGATGTGATAATGATGAATGAATTTTATCTCTAAATTCGTGACTCTAATTGAAAATATATCAAACTACTTGAATGAATTCTATAATCATTAATACCCTAGCCTAGCCGTGTAATTTCCCTTGTAAGGATTTTTGAAATTATCCCTTTTTTTGTATTTTTCTAATTATCAAAATGACTAAAACCAAATGTTAATAACAAATGCCAAATAAATACCAAATTATGCAATCAAACCCTAAGTAATATTTGACAATTTGTGATTTTTATTGAAAACTGAAATAAGCATAGAATAGTTTACTAGCAATGATAATCAGAAAATTACATAAATCCAAGTTGATTCATCAATTAAAAATCAGCAGAATATTAACAATCGGACCATAATATATAAATTATAATTTATTTAATAATATATTAAGAAGCAACTGTATTTACTTACTATAAATATAAAATGCATAAAACAGTCTGAATATTCCACTTAACATCCATAAAACAGTCAGCCAAAATTACAAAATGCAATTAAATAAACCTAGCAATAGACATATAATATATTAGTAATGCTGAAATCTAATGGATTAGTGAAGATACGGCAGGAGAATATTAAATCCTAATAATAATATGTCTTGTCTTTGCTGCTGGAAACATATAGCAGCTTTACATTAATTAAATCCTTCCCTATTTTCCCTATTAGGCTGCTAGTGGTACGGCAGATTGCTGTTACAAATAACAAAAACAGCAAGAAATAATAAAGTAAGAATATGATACGGCAGTCTTAGAGTCATAATTCTACACAAATATTAGCAATATCATAACAGCCAATGGTACGGCAGATTTTTCTGCTGATTAAAACAGAAGATGATAATAATAATATTTAGAATAACAATGAACACTCTAGCAATAATAAGATCTTGCACAAATAACTAGTAATAATAATAAATCTTTCATAATGAAACATTGAAACCAGAAATATAGGAATGAATTTAAAATCTCAATATTGTTGCTGATATGAAATTTACTTGTAAATTCAAATTGTTTGCACGTTCAAAGGATATGAGGGTTTTTGTCTCCAAATCCGAAATTGAGTCCGAGAGGGTTTTCATCCCCTAGAATTTCTTACAAGAGTTGTCCTTGATTGCAAACTTGAAATTCGAAATTCAAACTTCAAACATGAAGAAGATGAACAATAATAATGAATAATGAGTCTTGACTTCTCTTTTATAGACACTTTGCCTCTAGCCATTTTTATTTTTATTTTTATCTATTTTTCTTTTTTCTTCCAAATATTTTAATTTGCCTTTTCAAAATGAAGTAACTGGGCCCATTTAATAGTGTTATTTTGAAAAGGGGACATGATAGGTTGTAGATGAAAATGGGGAGATACGTTTATTAGCTGCAGAAGTAACAAGAAATCTTGGCTAGTGGAGGACGATCTTCAAATTCCTATAAATTAAAGGAGGGTAAACTCAGAAATTGCCTAGCAAAATTAGTCAGAAGACAAATGTTAAATTGTCTCTGTATCTCTAAGAATTCCATCCTGTGATCATTGAATGAATGATGTTCTCCTTGATTAAATCCATGCTTAACTCTAGAATTGGGTTCTAATTTCTAAATGATCCTAGATGATAATATGTAGTGACCATAGTAATTGTGACTATATTAATCAGCGTTTGTAATTCCAAGGGAAACCAGAGTAATGAAGAGCATCTGTATTCAAAATGTGTAATTCAAAACGGTTAAATCGATTGATTTCCCTGTAGGACGAAGCTCTAGAATTAAAAAACTCTTCATACTATATTTGGATGAAGTATATTGGCAAAGCCAATTTCTAATTTATCTAAGGAATCACACTCTTCATGTACCCCTTCTAATGGACTACTCTGCAGCATCTTCCTTGAGAATTTTGAAGGTATTCAATAATCATCTAGCGAATGAATCTAATCTAATAAGCGTCAATAATTTAGGGATTTGGATCAGGAGGTCCAGAGGCTATGTAATTCAATTAAGGGATTAAGTTCTACAATTTTCAAAGCTTCCATGTTGCAGACTGATGACTAGGCGGATCCCTCAATTAACTAAGCCAGATAATCCTTCTATAAGGAATAACCTATTCTCTAGATTGTTTATACATGTCAGTAGTATAATGTGTAAAATCTATTAATGACTGTGCAAAGCAAAATTCTTCCTAATAAAGTCCTTGAATGAAATTCTGGGAGTTTTGGTCATATGTCTAGAATATACATGTATTGCCAAAGGTTTGTTTTGGAAATTCACTCAAGTCATTGCTCATTATCACTTGAAAGTAATTATCTCAGTTCATTAAGTTAACATCTCGAAGTAATTCCTATTCATTGATGTCTCCAAGGAAAATCTTCATCTGAAATGTATTATCCCCAAAGAGAGGAATTGTAGTTCTCTGGAAGAGTGGCTTGCAAAGGTCAATCAGTCTGGTTTTGCAGGAATTTAAATATTTAAGAGAATTGCTTTGACACTGAAGTATGATTTCGATTTCATTTAATTTGATCAAAGTTCTGTGAATCTTTACTGTCAGTCTATCAAGGCAATTCTAGACCATCGATTCACTCAGGAAAATCCTAACCATCGATCTACATCTGCCAGAGTCAATCCTTGAGCAATAAGTGTTCAACAAAGGAGAAGAATCTACAATTCTTCCTTGTATCAGTCAAATTTGACATTGTTGAGGCTAAACTTTGTTGAATCCTCATGTTTGCTGAAGAGAAAGGTTTGAGGAAAAATTCCCCCTGATTACCCCTGAAAGTCCTAGCGACTGAGCCAATCAAAATATGCCATATTTTTGCACCAGAACAAATCATCAACATTGTCGCCCTTGAAATATGTAATGTGCCCAATCAGCATTCATAGGAAATTGTCACTTTCAGATTAAAAATCAGTTGTAAATTGCAAAATATGACTACCCAAACTCTGACCAATGAATGCTAACAGCAATACTAAAATTCAGAAATAATTATGTAAGTCTTCATACATCAAAAACAGTCAACTGTGACAATGTAGCTGAATGATTCAATGCTGATATGATCAATGACAACTAAATACCAGAAGCAGTGACAACCCTACCTATAATATTTGATTTATGGCAGCTGGAATAAGATTACAAATGTTGTAGCAAGATGCAGTAAATCACCACAATTTAAAGCTACAGAAGTTACAATCTTATTCCCAACTTACAAGATGAGGGATCAGCATTATCAATACTCAACAGCTGTCATTTATTGTAGGGCTCCCCCTTGGAATAGTTTGGAAGGCTAAGACATGCAATTTCCTCCTTAATGCTTATGGCAGCCTCCTCTCCAAGATGTGTTTCACCTTCAGCTGGGAGATATCAAATCATTTTCCCATCTTACAATTGTATGGCAAATATATTAGTTGTGCGCTAGGAAAAAAATTATGATTTGATTTTCCTTGCACAACTATATCAAGCAACAACTGAAAAATATGTATATAGTCTCTAAACTAGCAATAGATGATGTTGGCCACGCCTCCTAAATGTAGTGCTCAAGATCCAACCTCATAATCAATCAACGATATCAAGGATTTGCTTGAAATATCACTCACTCCAAACACCAAATGCAACACACATGCAATCCCTGAATGGAATTGTCAACGTTGGAGATGGGGGTTTTCATCCTCAAATGTGATAGTAAAACTCCAAGGGGTTTTAATCCTCCAAGATCTCCATACAGCCAAGGCTTTTCATCCTCGAAGGTGAAGATTGAACTGAAATTTAAATCTAGAAAGTGAAAGTGTCGAATGAAATCAAGATGCTGAAATGAAGCCAAGCATCACATTTTAATATCTCTCCAAAATCAGCCCTTGGATTAATATTCCCCTCCAAATTATTTAAAAATACTTTTCTAATTTGAGTGTTTGAAACACTTTATTTTAATAATACTATTATCAAGTCGCCCCTTAAATTAGAATTTAATGGGTCCAATTTAAAGTAAAATTATTAATTATTTCCTTTGCTTTATCATTTAGCCTATAGGAAATGAGGATAGGCTAGAGGTCTTCTCCATGTCTTTAATTCCAAAAAGCCTATATGACAAAATCTGAAACCAAAAGTCAGTTAAGTCAAACTTCAACAATTCTTGCATCCGCAAGGTTCTCAAAAGACAATTAATTAGAACAGAAATCTAAATATAACATTGTTAGTAAGACTGAAATCAACAAGACCTTTCAAGGATATTGTCTTTTGAAATCCAAAACTGATAGAACTAGGTAAATCCAAACTCATAAAAAAAATTGTGTCCACGAGAAACTCAAATATATTTAGGAGGTGAAGTCTGGAACCAAGGTAACTAAGTTAAACAAGATTTATAAATCCTCAAGTCCCCACGATACTTCAAGAGAATCTTCCAATTGACTTCCAAAATCGAAGAAACTAAGAATGCCATGTTTAAGAAAAAATTTAGTTATGAGGGAGCAACGGTTTCGAGAGAGAATACTAGACTCATCTAAATGGCCAAGGGAACCAACAAGCTTGAGAAGACAAAGGATCACAAAGCTCAAACGCTTGAACATATTGGAACTCCTAAGGATTTGCCACCTCAAGAATCGAAAAACATAGAATTATGGCATAGCTCCAAGAACAAGTGTCAATTCAAAAGGATCTTAAAGTCGCCTAGTGTCACCCTAGGACTTCATAGAATTGTGAGAATGGTCTATTGTTTGAAAACCTTGAGATTAACATGAGGAATCCCAAACAATCAAGTTTTTCCTAAAGAGAATAACTCCACAAGGCTAAGCCAATTAAGATTAGTTTGTTGACCATGACAAGTCAATCCCTCAAATCTTTGAGTTTTATAAGAAACTTTGACAAAGACCCACCTCATGCAATTTAGTAGAAAACAATAAATTATTTAAATACAAGCCCCAACCTTTTTCAGAAGTTTGGTACTTATCTTTCAAAGTATGACACAATACACTAGCAAATTTAGAATTATAGAGTTTGGGATTCAATCATCAAACACAAATAACTTGAACAATAAAAAGGCTTCCCTATGACATTTGTCAAAGTCATCTAGGTTGTTGGTTGGCCTTGTCTTAGTGTCTAAAAATAATCTCTCACACATCCAATACTCAACACTAGTGAGTATTTTGTGACTCCATATATTTAAATTTTTCAATTCAACTTATTGTTATCTAGTAGGACATGATTTTGAATATACACAAGGTTCAAACACGAAAAACTTCTTTAATTTGACCCAATAAATAAAATTACTATGAAAGCTTAATCCTTAGGTTTTGCAAATCCTCCAAACTTTAAATCCCTTCAAAATAACTTTTTGGCTTTTTACTAACTTAGACGAAGTTATGATCTATCACAAAATTTATATAGAATTTGGCATACAAATTTTACTTTTAGAAACCCTTTTTAAAAAATGTTGACTCGAAATTTCAACTTTTACAAACTCAAAGAAATTACACCAAAACTAAACCGAGGTTTGAAAAAGAATAAAATAAAGAAATACCCACAATTTCTTGCTCAAGTGCCAGGTAGCTACAACTTTAACTACTCATTCCTAGTTTATGCCCTAGCTACAAATAGAAATGCCTCTATAGATTTTGTGACTACAAAAACTCTCATTATGCCCTAGTTGGAACCTAATTTAACTCGAGAAATTTTTGACTAAAAGTTTATTACACCCTTCAAGTGTGTTGCAAGACCTTTCACTACAACACTATTTTTTGTCCCCAACATCTCATGACCTCAACCCATATTGTCTACAAATTGCAATCAAAACATTCATCCTTGATTGTCTCCACATGATGTTTTCTTACTTCACAGAGTGTAAACCCTTCCATTTTTGTCAATCAGCAGCTCAACCTCTACAAGTTACAATTAAATACACATATTATGAGAGTTTGGTGACTTCAAAATCTTGCAATAGAATTTTTATAGGAAATGTGTCAATATAATTTTATCTATGCATGGCCTTCACAACTCTTACAAACATTTGTCAACCTTCCACAACCCATGCCTATATAGGAAAAAGTATGTTGTGATTCTTCTTGACAGATCCACAAATTTAGCTTCAACTTGGAAAGATTCTAATTTTTTTAGTATGCTTTACTTTGCAACTTTTAACCTCCCCTCTTCCTAACCTTTCAATTATATATGATAAGAGTTGTACTCGACTAATTAGGCCTCTTCCTAACCTTTCAATTATATATGATAAGAGTTGTACCCGACTAATTAGGCCTCTTCAACTCATTTGAGTTTTGATATCAATATTGGAAAAAACCAATGATATGATATTGAGAGAAATCAATGTATCTCTTATTGAGAGAGTACCATATTATTGTTAAAAATGGTGTAAATATAGAATGTAGTTACATACTCAAAATAGATGACAATCACAAAAGCCTATTGTTACAACATCCTCATTAATAGCCACTAACTACTTATTACAGAAGAAGGAAAAAATGACAAACAAATTAAACAAGAGAAAGATAAAATATAGATGAAGAGAATAAAACAAATAGAGAGTGAGTGAGCAAGCAAGCAAAAGAGAATTAAGAGAAAAAAAATTGAAAATATGTGAAAATATAGAAATGGGCAAAGAAGATAAATAAACAAAGAAAGATAATTGAGAGAATGAAAAAAATAGATAACAAATCAAATATAGAAAGACATATGGGCAGAGAAAATAAAAAAATAATTTTGATTGGTGAAGCTATGGTTTCTAGATCTAAGGCACCTTTGATCCAAAGGGCAAAGAAGAAAGATACTATGTTACTTAATATGAATTAATTGTTGGTGTATCAATCAATAGGTACACTAAAATCGCATTATGACTTTTTTGTAAATCAGCCTCCAATTAATCAAAAATATTCTAATCCAAATCTTTTTCAAAGACAATAAAATGATATGGATTTTTCTCTTTATTTTTTTGTTGAATCAAGAGTATCCACGCAATCCAATCCAACGCCCAACCCGCCTTACTTTGGTCTTACATTCTGCCAAGTTGGGGTCAAAAAGAGGGAGTTGGATCGCATGGATAAAAATTCTACTAAAGCACCTTTGATCCAAAGGGTAGAGAAAAAGAATGTTAAGTTAATACGAATGAATTGTTGGTGTATCAATCAATAAGGTAAATTGATCTTCATTTAGTCAAAATATTCCAATCCAAACCCCTTTCCAAGACGATCAAAAGGTATGAACTTTTCTTTCTTTCTTTTTTATTGACTTAGGGGTATCCATACGACCCAACCCAACACCCAACCCGTCTTACCTTGGTCTTACATTTTTCCATGTTGGAGTCGACAAGGGTGTCACGTTGGGGCAAGACTACTCCCCTAAGGATGTATGCAACAACTCACAAGCCACATGCATCGAGTAAACCCAAACCTCGAAATCAGAACCAAGACCATGAGGAGCATACCCATGGATTAAGCCTCCTTTGCTATTCATGTGGTCTCTAAATCGAACCTGACTTCTATTCCTTTTAGGAGAGAGAATGAGAGTATGGAGATTGGTTTTTTAATTCAATTTTAACATAGATAATCCAATTACTATTTATGTCTCTAGAATCGTCAAATGAATGAAAACATGTTATGTATTAAAAATTGAAGGAGAAAGAGTAAGATAGAGAGAAAACATGAAGGAAAGGAATGGGATTGATAAATTAAATATTAGGAAAGATAATAGAATACTAGATTTAGATATAAAATAGATAGTATGAAATGAGAAAGATAAAGAGTAAAAAGAAGAAAAATGAAGTAATAAAATGAGATAAATAAATACAATACCAAAAGTAATTGAAAATCATGTGATCTACAAGAAATGCTCAATCAACCTTAGCCAACAAGCAAAAGGTTATAAAAAATAGAGACTAACAAAAAGAGAAAAAGTACGATAAATAGAGGGAGGGGGAGAATGACAAATCTACATACAAAGATAAAAAGAAAAAAAATGACAAAAAAAACAAGAGAAAGATAAAATATAGATGGAAAAAATAAAACAAAAAGAAAGTGAGCGAGCAAGCAAACGAGAGAGAGAATAAAGATAAAGAAACAATGAGATAATTGAGAGGATGAGACAATTAGATAGCAAATAAAAGATAGAAAGACATGGAAATGGAAAATAAAAAAATAATTTTGATTGGTGAAGCCATGGTTTCTAAATCTAAGGCACCTTTGATCTAAAGGGCAGAGAAGAAATATACTATGTTACTTAATACGAATGAATTGTTGGTGTATCAATCAATAGGTACACTACGATCGCATTATGGTGTTTTTGTAAACCGGTCTCCGATTAATCAAAATATTATAATCAAAATCTTTTTCAAAGACAATAAAATGATATAGATTTCTCTCTGTTTTTTTTATTGAATCAAGGGTATCCACACGACCCAACCCAACGCCCAACTCACCTTACCTTGGTCTTACATTCTGCCAAGTTGGGGTCAGAAAGAGGTGAGTTGGGTCACATGGATAAAAATTCTTCTAAAGCACTTTTGATCCAAAGGGGAGAGGAGAAGAAAGTTATGTTACTTAATACAAATGAGTTGGTGGTGTATCAATCAATAAGTATGCTAAAACCATATTATGAATACTTTGTAAATTGGCCTCTATTTAGTCAAAATATTCTAATTCAAACCCCTTTTAAAGACGATCAAAAGGTATGAACTTTTTTTTTTTTTTTAAATTCACTCAGGGGTATCCATACGACCTAGCCCAACACCCAACCCACCTTACCTTGGTCTTACATTTTGCCAAGTTGGGGTCGGGAAGGGGTGTCACACTGGTGTAGGACTAGTCCCCTGAGGATGTATGCAACAACTCGCAAGCCACATGCATCGAGTAAACCCGGACCTCAAAGTCAAACCCAAGACCATGAGGAGCATACCCATGGCTTAAGCCTCCTTTGCTATAGGTGTGGGTTTTAAGACAGACCTGATTTATATTCCTTCTTAGGAGATAGAATGAGGGTATGGAGATCGGTTTTTTAATACAATTTTAGTATAGATAATCTAATTACTATTTGTCTCTAGCATCGTCTTGAATGATTGAAAACATGTTATGTATTAAAAATTGAAGGTGAAAGAGAAAGATAGAGAAAAAACATGAAGGGAAGGAATGGGCTTGATAAATTAGATATAAGGAAAGATAAGAGGAAAATAGATCTAGATATAAAATAGATAAAATGAGAAGTGAAAGATAAAGAGTAAAAAAAGAAAAAGAAAAAGAAACAAATAAAAAAAAAGAGGTAGGGACATGGTGAGACAAGAAAGGAAAGGTTGTGAAAGAAAGTCAAAAGACAAAGTAAACGAAAATGATAAAAATATCAAAAATGAATCACTCACAAAGAATTTGGTTGGATATTGGCTGGATATTTTCCAAAACTTTGCGAGGACAGAAGTCTCTTCTCAAAAAGAATATCATCTTTGGGGTTGAGAGACACTCCCTGGATGATTGCTGATAATTCCAAATCAAGAATTATGTGTATGCTTTAATTGGTTCTTTCAATTTTCTTATTGCTTTCATGTCGAGTTGTGTGTGTTCATATGGGAGTCTTAATGGTTCCATTCAAAATTGTGGTTATTTAACCTAGAAAGGAACCTAATTAAGTCTCAAAGTAGATATTAACTTGAGTCTCACAGCATGTAGTCACACACAGTCGAATCAATATTAAGGGTTGCAACAAGGAATCTTTTTTAAAGAATTTATGTCAACATTATCTATAACCAGTCGTGTTGCTCACCTGCGTTTTGGTTTGGAAAAGAGAATGAATAGGATATCATTCAGCTGTTTTCACATCTGCAGATTGTAGACAGACAAATTGGAGGTGATTGGGTCGATGAGACCATTTCCATAGTAGCTAGACAATTCTATATCTATTCCATTTGCAGATGCAACTTATATTCAAGAAGTTGTATGAAAAGACATTGGGTTGCGAATGAAACTATAAGTTGAGAGCAATAGGACTACGGCCAGCAGTTATCGGGTTTCTTATATAGACTTAGAAGAAACAAGAGAAATGTGAGCTTGTGAAGGCAAGGAGCATAGGCTTCTCTCAAAAGGTCGGAATTGATATTGAGTTTTCAAGAAAGGAACTATATCTTGCTTGCCACATGAAGGGGCCGCTTCTTCTTGCTATTGAAGTCTGCTCCGTCGACAGAGTGGAGGTTCAAATTAATACAATTTAATTGCAATTCATTATTATCGAGTTCCTTATTTCTTACCAGCGATAAAGGAGAAGACTCGGACATATTCCTTAATAGAAACCAAAGGACGAGGTGATGAAAGATATTATTGAGATTTTTGTAGCTTTCAGAAATAATCATCACTTCTTTAATCTGCTTCAATCTTTATAACAGTGGCTATCAAGCATATGTGGTCTTTTATAAATTTGTGGGAATTAAATTAACCAAGAAGTTGTTACTTCATTGAAGGAGTCGGGCTTGGAGTCTGGCTTGTAAAATTCTGCAGTTGGGATTGATAATTGAAGGGAGCTATGCATCAATAGATAGGCGACAGGGGTAATTAACAACAAGCCATTTTTAGAGAGCCGCTAGAGCTGGAAGACACGTCACTACGCATTCTAAAAGAGACGAAAATTTGTAAGAAACCTATCGATATTTTTAGAAGATGGTTTGATTTATTCAAAGGTGTCGTGGAAATGGCTCCATCGTGGGATAGAAGTCGAGCAATTAAAGGAGACATCAGAGTGTGCCAATAGAGTCTATGTGGAGTCGGGAGCTAAGGACGATAATGCCAAGCAAAGGGGTCAATACATATTGTGGTAATTAACCACGGTGCCATTGTAAGAAAGTCTTTCGACAGTTGTCTCAGTTTGGGAGAGGCGTGGAGCCTGTTTTGGCTTGAAGTGTTGGCAAGACCAAATAAGAAGAAATTTATATTATTCCAGCTTTCCGACTGTCAAGGAGCCTGGTATGTAACCAGAGGGAATACTTATAGCTGCCATTCTTGATCTTATTATGCGCATTGGCAATATCTAAATTTATATCATGTATCATGGTTTGTATGTGTGGCATTCAAGTCTATGATAACATTTTTTGAATAATAGTAGAAGATAACTGTTTGACAAAATGCCAGCTTGCCTGAGACAACTAGTTGGTAAAATTGAGAAAAAAAATTAATGCATTTTGGGGTAGCTTACTACATTGGTATCAGAGCTTGTGAATCTGCCATCCTGTGGAGTCTAGCATTAAAATTTTAGTTCAGTTCATTTGTGCTTAGCATTTAATCAGAACTCAGAGATTTTGTGCAGCCTCTTGGGTATTTCTGAGTTGAATTTCAGATTTAATCATAGCTTCTGATGAAGAAAAAAGTTTGGCAAGGACACTTTATATTGCAGGAGAGAGGCTCAGTAAAGAATTTCAGTCAAGGGAAGATGAAGTTAACATACTCCATTTGTTGGAAAAATGCTTGATCCAAGTGAAGCAATCACCTTCAAAGATAATGCAATTGGCATTAACACCTGTAGTCACCTCTTTGAATCAGCCCTATTGGTTGAAGCATCCTAATGAAGAAACCAAGTTGTTGGTTACTTCTTGCTTCATTGAAGTGATAAGAATTGCGGTACCCCAGGGGCCCTATGAAGGTGGCTCTATGAAGAAAATACTACACATGATTGCAGAAAGTTTTCAAGATCTTGATGAAACTAGTAGCAATTTGTACTTTAGAAGAGCTACTATATTGAAGACGTTTTCAGAAATCAGCGCAAGTATATTGCTCATAGATTGGGATATGCAAGATCAAATATATGATTTGTTCTATTACCTCTTTTATTTAATTTGGAGTGAACAAGAGGAGAATGTAGTTGCAGCCATAAGGGATATTCTAGTTGTAACTATCAAAGAGGTTGATGACATTCCTCAACCCGTCCTATCTCTTTTACTGGATGCTCATGAACAAGGAGGAAAGATTTCAACTGTTGATAAGTTGATCAAAGATTTGTTCGATCAATGTGAGAGAAAATTGAAGCCTTACTTGAAGAAGGCAATGCGAGTAAATGAGGAGATACCTTTTGGCATGCATTTGTCTATGCATGCTAAGGAGGGGTGCAATGAGGCATCAATAGTTCTGGATACATTTGAGGAAGTCACAAGTGCAAAACCAATGGAGATTATTAATATGTCTGTTGTTTATAATCTCTAATCAGCTAATGATTTTCTCTTTCATTTCAACAATTCGGGTGGATATTGGTTTGAATTCCAAACCAAACATATGAGGGAAGAAGCTGAAAATTCTTCCATTACTAATGCTGATTTGATTAATTCTCAGGAGTCACACATTGAGGAAGACATTGGAGAAGGTTCTAGTGGTCACAAATCTGATTTCTCTTTGCTTGAAACTGATTTGAAGCAAAGAGCTAGTGGCCTTGAGCATACCATTGTTGAAATGAAGAGAGAAGCACAACAAATTTGTGACAGTCTTGAGAGCACAGTGGAGAAGAATTCTGATTTTATTTCACCTCATAGCAGCACTTCACCAACACCCCTAGGTCATGATTGGAGCAATCAAAATTTGTTATCTGCTGAAAAGGAAATTCCAGCTTTATCTAAACTTGATGACACACAGGTATGTGGAAAATTTGATTTATATTGTGCCAAGGAATCAAGGTGTGTAATATTTCCCTTGCCGATTTGAAATCAATTAAGAATATCATGGAAGAAATCAAGGCAGATTTTTTGCATGTAGTTCATTATAGAGACATGGCTACTAAAGTTGTTGATGAAGCTTTGGAATTGAACGAACAAACAAAGGCTGAATTGTTTATTGTTAAAAAGTCTTTAAGAGAAGCTGAAAATCAGATTATTGCTGCCCATCTTTTCAAGGAAGAAGAAAACAAAGAAAGAGCTTAAGAGATTCAAGAAGTCATCGAAGAGCTTGGTTACATAAAAGAGACTTATGACTTGGCTCATTGTCCTACAAGAACAGAGAATTCAGATTTTCATCAGCATGATTTTCATATTTTTGATAATCCCTTATTTGAAGTTGGTGCTAACATGTTCTATGAAAATTTATTTTTTGAGCTAGATGAAGGAATTTCTTCAAATGATAGTGATGAAGGGTGGGATTCAAATACTTTCAGCAATGGAATATTGATGCAAGATCTGAATTGTGATAATGTTATTGTTGTCCACTGCCCATTCACTCTACATGAAATGGATAATCAAGGTATGCTTCTCATTCCTAACCAACAACAGAGAATTGATTGGGTAAGTCAGTTGGATAGAGCTGATTGACAGTTTGATGGTGAGTTTTTTTATCATTGCTACGGTTGTTTGTGAGGATTCTTTTCATGCATCAATGTTTCCAAGTTCAACAAATTTCAGAAAACAATTCTTGTTCCATGGTATTAGTTTCAGTATCTTCACGGATTTCAAATTTGATGAGCACTTCTTGGAGTTTCAGGAAGAATTGATACAGTTTGGGCATGCAAATCAGATGATTTTAATCAAAGTAGTGCAGCATTTGCGTGGTGGTTTTTTCCTGCAACTTTCTTCGAATCCTGGAATCATGTGGGATTCAGTGAATGTAGAAGAAGAGTTTATTAATTTCATTCAATTGATTTTCAGAATGATTGATAGGAACAATATGGTGATAATGATATCAAGCACTGTTTTCAACAGAGATTCTTGGCAACCTCCAATACTAATCTGGGATCCTGGTATCTAGTTTGGCTTGTAGATGCGGATTGTTTGAGGGCAAGCAATCTTCAAGATGGGAGGAATTGTAATGTCTCGTTTTGGACTTCATGGAGAAATATAATATTATTTTAATTAACTAATACTTTCCTCCAATTGTTAATTCAAAAAGGGAATTTAATTAATTAAATAATATTATATTATTGTGACTTGTTAAATGTAAATTCAAAAAAAAAAGTCACAATTTTAGAATTAAAAGATGGAGAAAAGAAGGAATTCAAGAAGTCACCAGGAGGAGTTAGGAAGTGAAAGGTTAGTAAAGAATATTGTGGAGCAAATTGCAACAGGTGGAAATTTGGAATTTTGGTAAGAAGATTTGATTGGATATTTTCAAGAACTTTGTGAGGACAAAAGTCTCTTCTCACAAAGAATATCATCTTCAAGGTTGAGAGACCCCCTGGATGATTGCTGATAATTCCAAATCAGGAATTATGTGTATGCTTTAATTGGTTCTTTCAATTTTCTTATTGCTTTCATGTTGGGTTGTGTGCGTTCAGATGGGAGTCTTAATGGTTTTGTTTAGAATTGTGGTTATTTAACCTAGAAAGGAACCTAATTAAATCTCAAAGCAGATATTAACTCTGAGTCTCACAGGGTGTAGTCACACACAGTCAAATCAATATTAAGGGTTGCAACAAGGAAGCTTTTTTAAAGAATTTATGTCGCAACATTATCTGTAACCAATCGAGTTGCTCACCTAAGTTGTGGTTTGGAAAAGAGAATGAACAGGATATCATTCAGGTTTTTTCACATCTGCAAATTGTAGACTAACAAATTGGAGGTGAGTGGGTCGATGAGACCACTTACATAGTAGCTAGACAATTCTATATTTGTTCCATTTGCAGATGCAGCTTATATTCAAGAAGTTGTAAGAAAAGACATTGCGCTGTGAATGAAACTATAAGTTGAGAGCAACAAGACTACGACCAGCAATTATCGGGTTTCTTATACAAACTCAAAAGAAACAAGAGAAATGTGTTCTTGTGAAGGCAAGGAGCACGGGCTTCTCTCAAAAGGTCGGAATTGATATTGAGTTTTCGGGAAAGGAACTATATCTTGCTTGCCACATGAAGGGGCCACTTCTTCTTGCTATTGATGTCTGCATTTAAGCAGATAGACAATCACTAAAGACATGAAACTTGAAGCAAATTGCTACATCGACAAAGTGGAGGTTCAAATTAATACAATTTAATTGCAATTCATTATTATCGGGTTCCTTATTTCTTACCACTGAAAAGGAGAAGACTCAGACGTATTCCTTAATGGAAACCAAAGGACGAGGTGATGAAAGATATTATTGAGGTTTTTGTAGCTTTCAGAAATAACTGTCACTTCTTTAATTTGCTTCAATCTTTATAACGGTGGCTATCAAGCATATGCAATCTTTAAAAAATTCGTGGGAGTTATATTAACCAAGTCGTCATTACTTCGTTGAAGGAGTCGGGCTTGGAGTCGGGCTTGGAGTCTGGCTTGTAAAATTTTGCGGTTGGGATTGATAATTGAAGGGAGCTACGCATTAATAGATGGGCGATAGGGGAATAATTAACAACGAGCCATTTTCAGAGAGCCGCTAGAGCTAGAAGACACATCACTGCACATTCTGAAAGAGACGAAAATTCGTAAGAAACCTGTTGATATTTATAGAAGATGGTTCGATTTATTCAAAGGTGTCATGGAAATGGCTACATCGTGGGATAGAAGTCGGGAAGTTAAAGGAGACATCGGACTGTGTTGATAGAATCTATGTGGAGTCAGGAGCTAAGGAGGATAACGCCAAGCAAAGGGGTCAATACATATTGTGGCAATTAACCGTGGTTCCATTGTAAGAAAGTCTTCCACCAGCTGTCTCAGTTTGGGAGAAACATGGACCCTGTTTTGGCTTGAAGTGTCAACAAGACCAAATAAGAAGAAATTTATATTATTCCAGCTTTCCGGTTGTCAAGGAGCCTAGTATTTAAGTATGTAACCAGAGGGAATACTTATAGCTACCATTCTTGGTCTTATTATGTGCATTGGCAATATCTAAATTTATATCCTATATCATGGTTTGTATGTGTGGCATTAAAGTCTGTGATGACTGGTAATCTTTTGAAGAACATTTTTTGAATAATAGTAGAAGATAATTGATTGATGAAATGCCAGCTTGCTTGAGCAACTAGTTGGTAATATTGAGAAAAAAATTTAATGCATTTTGGGGTAGCTTACTACACTTTTGGCCCTTATTAAACATATGTAAAAATCAGGTAGGGTAGTTTTGTAAAAAATAGGTAAAAATTGGGCTTTTACAATCAAATCAGATCTCTTTTTTAGGACGATTTTGTAACAACAGAGGGTAAATGGATTGATCAGGCAATAAGATTTATAGGGAAGCTATATATAGGCATATCTAACATGTCTAAACACTTACCTTGCAATTATCACTCAAAAAATGCAGTCATACTACCATGTAGAAGCCTACAAACCAAGGGTTTGATTAAAAAGGCACTCGCATGTGTGAAGTAGGTAAAAAACTTGGCACACTTTTTTATACACTTGTAAACATCAAAAATCCAAAATTTGGAGAGATTTGGCTGGTGGAAACATGAAGTAAGCCCTTTCCCTAGTTTGAGGTCAAAAAACACATAATTAAGCCTAAAAATCACAAAACTAGTTGTGAAGACTTCAAATAAATTTCATTGGCTTTGTTTTGACCTTGTTGAAGTGTCTAAACTTTCACAGAAGTGAAAGGATTGCTCTAAATTGTTGTTATCAAACTTTAGTTTGTTGTCTTGTCATTGACAACATGACAGTTTTATAGAAAAATGACTAAAGCTTAACAAAATCACCAGAAATTTCACACTTGCATTATTTTTGGCATACATCATTTGTACATTCATAATTCTTGTGTATTTATGAAGAAAAAATTGTTTTCTTATGCTTAGCTCATCAAAATCCTCTCCTAAAGTCACTCAACTAACCCTAAAGAAGCTCAACAACATGCTAGAAAGGGAAAATCAGTTAAATATCTTTGTTGCATACTTATGAATCCCTTTCCACCTCATTTACATGATAACAAGGATTCATGGCCTTATTTAGTCTATAACCACTCATACCAATCCAAACTTGACCTTTACAACTCATTTACAAGGCCTTATTTACCTCCTCCATGACATTTACACAAATTTGAAATTTTAACTACATACAAATGGAGGGAAAAAAACTTGGAACATACCTATCAACCTAGACCTTATGATAATATTATTATCTATCTCTAGCTAGCAATGATGCTCTTGCATCATACTACCAAGGAGTGAAAAAGAGCTTCAATCATTTGTTGTTGTTGCGCATTAATTTTTCCACACTTGTACCCAGCTTGATGATGTCACCTGTAGTCATCCATGTTGAATCTTCAACTAGTTGATTCTTAAATTTGATCAAATATTGAAAGTACTCTTTGCCTCTTGTTTCCTTGACCATTTTCTTGTCCAAAATTACCTTTGGTTGCTTTGGTGGTCTCTTTGCGCAACTGCTCATGAATTTTCATCTTTTCTTGTTGCTTCTTGGTCATGTTACTGTTGTTTATGATTTCTCCATCTCTATCATTAATCTGTTCACCTTTCTTTTCTTCTTTCTGACCCACATACCGTCTTGGGTCCCATGGTCTTCTTTGGAATGATAAGGATTGACTTGTTTTAGCATGCTCTTCAAATGAACAACTTTCTTTCTTCTTGGTGCCAACCTTCCTCATACAATTTTGACCTATACCAGCATATACAGCAAACATATCAGAGATAATCACATCTCCATTAGGCTCTTCACTCCATTTCTTGTCACTCTTCCAAGCTTTAATGTTTTCACAATGGAACATCCATGTTTTGGTGTTCTCACAATCTTCATTGTCATAATGGATTCTACGGTATCCATCCTTAACTATCAATGAATTCATTTTCTCATGCATTATGGTCTTCAAAATACCTTCCTCTTTCTTATTGCCTATGTATGTATTAGTTGCCCACATCTTCCCAATCAATTCTCTTTTAACACAACTAAATCTCCACTGGTAGCTTTTTATAGACCTTGCTCTTCTATGATTCTAAGGACTTGTTCTTGAACCAAAATATGCTTCATATTCCCTATTTTGTTTCCTATTTCCATGGCATTATTGCATGATCTTGCTTTCTTATTAGTTTCTTGTTCTTCTTTATGATTTCTTGGATCTTGAAGTGTAATTGTCTTTGCCAAGTCTATTATACATACCTTTTCCTCAAATTCGCCTTCCACTTGTATGGTGTTCTCTTTGTATAACTCTTCTCCCTTAGAAGTATCTTGACCTCTTTGATGTTCCACTAGTTCTTGAGGTGCATTCTTTTTCACTATATTTGTCTCATATGTGACTTTCTTCTTATTATTCTCTTCTCTTATCAACTTCCCTATTTGATCTCCTTCAAGAGCTTCTTCCACCAACATACTTGTACCTACATAACTCACAAACATAGCACATTGAGACTTGTGAGTCTCCTCAAGCAACCAAACTGTCTCCTTTTGTAAATCTGCCTTACTGCTTTGTCATCCTCCTCTTGTGTGAGGGTCTTCATAAGCTCAAATTATGCTTCTTTGATAGCTTCCTCATCTCTTATGAGGTCTAAGTAGTCAGGCTTTTGCATGACTTGATGCCCATGCTGCTCTTCTTCTTTACTATATTCTTTCATTTCTCCTCCTTCCCCTTTACCTCATTCTTCATGAGGTAACACAAATGATGTCTTACCATACTCTAGACCTTTACTCACTGTTTTAGGCTGCATATCAGACTTTATACTCATTTCATGAGGTCTTATGCCTTCATTAAACTCTTCAATTGAAATAAGTACCTCCTTACTCAAAGTAATTTCTTCAATTTTGTCTTCATATTCAATGGTTTCAGCTACTTGCATGATCAACTCCTTTAGGTATTATAGATCAACTTGCTCTCTCAAGGGTCCATAAGATTGATTGCTTTGGTTGTCCTGAATTTCAACACCATATGGATCACACATGTGCATCTCATAACTCTTTTTTGCTGCCTCTATAAGACCTACAATCACTTCATTTATGCCTCCACACTCTTCTTCATGGAGTAACAAGACTATCTCATTCACAAATATTATTCTTAACTGTAAATCAGACCTTGAATTTTACTTATAAGACCTTGTATCTTCAACTGAAAGGGTAATTACCAACTTACTTGCTTCAACCATCCTCTTCATGCCATGAGATTCTATCAGCTCATGCTTATTTTCATTGTTTTGCTTCAAAAAGTTCTGCAAGTCATCATGGTTTCTTTCTCCATTTTGAGAAACTTTATCGGAATGCATATTCTCAACCTCTTCAAGTGAACATCCTTGGCTTTTATTTGCTTTGCATTTGTTTCCAAAAGACAAGTTTGTCTTTTCCTCCTTTATCATCATGACATCACCTACAAACAAACACTGAGAAGTAAAGTCAATTTGAAAACTTTGTGGCTGACATGTCTTCTTTGATGCATCATAGATTGGCATCTCCTTCTCCTGCTTAACCAATAGGTTCACGTCTTCAACAAGGTTTTCATCCATCTGATCTTCTTCACCAAGTATAGGTCCTTCTTCAAGTTCACAGATGATAGTTTCTTCATACAAGAACTGATCCTCATGCTTCACCATGCCTTCAGTCTTTCCTACACTCCATCCTCCATGGATTCTTAACCTCTTCTTTCCTATGGCATTCATCCTATGTCTCATCTTTCTCAAAAGCAGCCAAGCCAAAGGCAGCTTCACCTTTTTCCTTATCTTCCATCCACTTTTTTGAGTCTTCAACAACTCCATTGGGTAGTCCAACCTCTCTCTTATATCATTTGTTTCTTTTTCTATGTCCAAATTGCTCTCTTGGGCATCTCCAATTATCTTCTTGTGACAACTTCCTCCTATCAAGCCCTTCATATCTTTGTTCATAATCTATCCTCTGACTTTTATACCTCCTTTGAGCTCCAATAAGCTCTTGCCTCTCTCTCAAATCTTTGTCCACAAACATTGATGTACTTTTTCTTCTTCGGCAAGTACTTTGTTACTTCGAACTAGACACCTCACGTAAGTTGCCTCCTTAGTATTTTGGTACCTTTGCAATTATCTCACCCAAGCTTCTCTCCTTTCTTGGTCTATTGACAATTTCTACTCTTCACCTAGGTCTATTACACCTAGTCTTTTTGATCTCCTTGCTCAATGCCTCAATGAGCTTCTACCTGCAATCACCTTTTCATTAATGAATTCAACAAGCTACATCAAACTCTCACCTTGTACCTTGTGCATGGATTTCTTCACTATCTCTCTCTCTCTCTCTCTGCTTTGTTTGCTCCTCCTCTCAAGCCTTCAATGGCCTTTAGGGATTCCTTTGTCACAACTTCTTTCTCTCAAAACTCTCTAAGGGTTTACCTCTATCTTCTTGTCTTAACCTACACTCATACAAGTTTATATGTCTTTCCAAGAGCTTCTCCTAAGCTCTTATACCAAAATGATGCCTTCCTAGCTCAGCCATACTCACATCAACTTGGCTCTTTGCCTTGAGCCTTGCTTACAACCTATCATGCCTTCATTATTCACATGACTTCTAATCTTCATGGCCATTTACTATGACATAGATCCTATCTAGACTCATGAACCAGATCATATGACCTCAACTTGATATGTTCATGCAATGAACTAAGGAATTCAATCTCCCACTACCTCACACTAGCTTCACTCTAGGCCTAGTACAAGACCAAATCTTGATTGGAAGAACTATAGAAATCCACCATGGTTTGAAAAAACTCGAGCATACTTAAATTCACCATAGCAACCTAATCCATGCATGGGCAGACGTCTGTGATCAGTATAACATGTACTTTCTTTGTAAGTGGTCTAGGAGCTTGTAGCCTTTCTCAAAGACATTTTGTCATAACTCCCTTCATACACCTGATAATGGAGATCTGAGACCTGAATTGGATACCCTTTTGGCCCTTATTAAACATATGTAAAAATCAAGTAGAGTTGTTTTGTATGGAATAGGTAAAAATTGGGTTGTTACAATCAAATGAGACCTCTTTTTGAGGACTGTTTTGTAACTGCAGAGGGTAAATGGATTCATCAGGCAATAAGATTTATAGGGAAGCTGTAAATAGGAATATCTAACATATCTAAACACTCACCTTGCAGTTATCACTTTAGAATCACAAGAAAAATCAAAAAATGCAGTCTTACTACCTTGTAGAAGCCTACAAACCAAGGGTTTGATGAAAAAAGCATTTGCACGTGTGAAGTAGGTACAAAACTTGGCACACTTTTCTATACACTTGTAAGCATCAAGAATCAAAAATTTGGAGAGTTTTGGCCGACAGAAACATAAAGTAAGCCCTTGCCCTAGTTTGAGGTCAAAAAATACATAATTAGGCCTAAAAATCACAAAACTGGTTGTCAAGACTTCAAATAAATTTCTTTGGCCTTGTTTTGACCTTGTTGAAGTGCCTAAACCTTCACATATGTGAAAGGATTTCTCTAGATTGTTACTATCAAACTTTAGCTTGCTGTCCTGTCATTGACAACATGACAATTTCATAGAAACATGACTAAACCTTAATAAAATCACCTGAAATTTCACACACTTACATTATTTTTGTCATACATCATCTGTACATTCAGAATTATCATGTATTTATGAAATAAAGGTTGTTTTCCTATGTTTAGCTCATCAAAATCCTCTCCTAAAGTCACTCAACTAACCCTAAAGAAGCTCAACAACATGCTGGGAAGGGAAAATCAGTTAAATATCATTGTTACACGCTCATATGACTCCCTTTTCAGCTCATTTACATGATGGCAAGGCTTCATGGCCTTATTTAGTCTATAACCACTCATACCAATCCAAACTTGACCTTTACAACTCAGTTACAAGGCCTTATTTACCTCCTCCACAACATTTACACAAATTTGAAATTTTAACTACATACAAATGGAGGGAAACAAACTTGGAACATAACTATCAACCTAGACCTTATGATAATATTATTATCTATCTCTAGCTAGTAATGATGCTCTTGCATCAGTAATAAAACTAAAAAACTAATTTTACTTTAAAATATCATTAATATGCAAAATAAAAAACATCTTTAAAAACCCTGCATCATGTGGCAATGACAAGTTGAAACCCTGCTCAAAAATTGTCAAGGTCCTTGGTGAAAAGCATCAAGGATTTGCTCATGAAATAAGAAAATGAAATGAGGTACCATTTGGAAGTGGCTGCGCCAGGTAAAGCTCCACCTAAAGCCATGAAACAAGGCAATAAACTTATAAAAGCACACACAAATATGGAAAAAAGACAACTTAAGTCATTTAGGTGTCATTTTTTAGTGGCAAAGCCAATGTGAAATTCCACTAAGTTGAAGAAAGGTGGAAAATGTGTCATAGAAACATGCCAAAGACATAAAACTGTAGCAAATACCTTATGAAGTTGTTCCTAGCATTGAAAGAAGAAAAGGTAGTCTCATTGAGCACCATTTTGTAGTGGTTGTGCCAACATAAAGTTCCATTGATGTCCTAAAACAGGGCAAGTGTGTTATGAGACTCTACCTCAAACAAGGAGGTCAAATAACTTAAGTTCGAGCAGTTTTGCCTTGGCTTAGCCACTTACTTTCTCCACCATCTTTAAAGCAGAAAGAAAGCATGAGGTGTCTCTATATTAAGGATGACACCATTTCAAACTTGGCAAACAGTTCCATCTACTTTTCATAGCAGAAATAAGATATATTTATCTGATTATTGCAGGTTTGAAATCTGATTTGAGGCACCATAGTGAAGGATTTTCATAGTTGATGTAGGTGAAGTGTTTCAGCATCAACACTTTTAAAGTTTTAATTGCTTCTAACTCAGGCATTATCATATAAGGAATAGGCCATGTTTTGGGTGCTAAACTCACATGGCTTTGCCGAGCAAGAAGTGCACTTATCTTCAATGATCTCATCTCTTTTCATAAGGCAGAGTTTTATACCAGATTTGCCCTGTTTGACAGAACTATTTGTTAGCACGGCCACCTTCAAATGGCTCCCAACTTGAATGTTTTCCAATGTCTTTGAACTGGATGGAGATAACTAGAGGATATGCCATCTTAAGTGCCATTTTTTGATTGGCTTTACCACCATAAAAACACGCCTAACTCATCACTTTCAGTCTTGCTTGGCAGAGATTTCGCTTTACTTTGCCACCAAGAGGATCATGGGCACATTTTCGCCTTGGCTTTGCCATTATCACATTTCACTTGCCTCCATAATGACATGCCTAACATTTCACTTTCATTCTTTCTTGGCAAAGATTCCATTTGACTTTACCACTTTAAGGATCATGGGGACATTTCAGCCTTGGCTTTGCCATTGCCTAATTTCAACAATCATTGCTTTCTTTAAAAATGCTTGTTTCAGGTCCTTTAGATAATTTCCTCTTGGTTTTGTTGGCTGAAACTTCTCCCACCACTTCTTCTCAAACATGGTTGGGAAATGCTGCGTCTTTATCCCTCTTTTGTGTCATTTTCATAATTTATAGCAATTGAGTCTCCCACTGACAGGGACTGGACCGAACGGAACATATGACGTATACAGATATGGAGACACCAGCCCTAGACACAGTGATCCGAAATGATGATGGATACATTTGCTTGCCTTGGTAGGGGTTAGTTGAAAGGACCAAGGATGAGACAATCCTAGCAAATTGACTGAAAATACAACTGAC
Organism: Sequoiadendron giganteum; assembly: GCA_007115665.2. Classification (NCBI taxonomy): domain Eukaryota; kingdom Viridiplantae; phylum Streptophyta; class Pinopsida; order Cupressales; family Cupressaceae; genus Sequoiadendron; species Sequoiadendron giganteum. Next base: position 145,592,579 of record CM021101.1, read on the forward strand.
TTGGTACTTGATGCAAACCTGAGAATCTGCTGACAACTACTTAACAAAAACAGACATGAAAATGGAGTTTTGTAGAGGTACCAACAAAGTGTTAAACCTATTTATAGAAACGAATGTTGTCCAAAGTTATCCAACTTTATTTGTTGATTCAATCAATTCTAAACAAGTAATATGGGCTAATTAATGCAAGTCGGATTATGTAGCATATTTCTATAAGAAGTTTGCATATTTAAAACCATACACAGGCTCAAACACCTTATTATTATCACCATATTGATATATATAAAGAAAAAACAAAACTATACTAAAAATAGAAAAGAGGTAAAGAGTCGACACTATCTCATAAATTGAAATAATTGAAAAGGTTATTGACTCTATCCACACATCCTACAAGTGCAAGAAGTGATTCTTGCATACTCAAATGCTTGCTTGCTCATTTTGGCTTCACTTAGTACCATCAACTTGTTCACCTTCTTTAGAACACAACAAAGACATTTACAAACAAAGATTTGTTGACTTGTGATAAATATGATCTTATTGTCCACTATCTTGCCACATTCCATATCTATGTCACACACTTGGACTATTGAGAGTAGATACAAACAAAAATGATCACATGCTCTGTCATTAAACCTAATCAAAAGCATCCTTTCTTGTACAGATTTTCAGATTACAAATGCTTTGCTACCACTCTGTTAGTGGTTAGATCTGCAACCCCCTCCTTATGGCTGTAGCACTTCCCATTGTGTATAAAATAAAGATTCCTATAAAATGGTTCAAAGTTGTAGTTAGGAGAGAGTGGGGAGCAGGTCAGCAACCTCCTTCCCACCAACTAACCTTCGTAAAACATATTAATTGTTGTTATAATTGAATCCTATCCTCAAGGAAGAATTTCACAACGTGATGGTTATAAATCATGTTTCATTTGTCATCTTAACCACTTAACCAGATCATTATAAAAAATTGTCATTATGATTGCACCTTTTTAGTTGCATAGTGGCAATTTTTGGAGAGAAAAAAGAATTCAATTATAAATTTATAAGGGGTCAAAATCGAGTTTATAAAAGGAAGAAAATTGCTCAAAGAAAAGCATCCATTGTTTATTCATATCAAACCTTTTTCTCAAAGCTTGAACAATTATGTTCATCTTCTCATCTGAGGACAAAAAACCTTGATGTGTAAGTATTTGGAGAATGAAAAGCCTCGTGGTTTCTAGTTGAGATTGGAGGACAAAAACCTTCTTTCTATGTGAGGCGATTTCATCTAAAGATTACATTGGTATTGAATATTATAGTTTAATTCCAGTTTCAAGTGGTAAGCAGCATTTTGGAAGATTACAAGTTTTAGATTTAGTGTGAATAATTCGGCTATTGAAATCTCATAAATTTAGATGCATTTGCTACTAAGAAGAAAATTCTCATTGCTGCCTTGTTGACTCAGTCCATGCCATTCTATAGAAACCCATACACCTTCAAGAGTTCGTCATACAAATGAAGGCACTCGTACCCAATCTTTATAGCGGTTGTACAATTTATGTTGTTCCCAGCTGCTGCCATATTAAGTATTATTACTCGGTTTGATCAGCCCCTGATTCATACAATAGTATGGCACCTATGCATGGTTATTCAATCGTATAGCCTCTGATTCTATGTTATTTAAATATTTTGAACATAATTTGTATGAGGTTTTTGATATCGCTGTTATAACATTATCTATTTAAATAATCAACAATGAGCAATGGGTTTCAATGATAGTTTCTGGTAATGTTTATGTTGTGTGGCATTAATAGATCTATTAATATTGCACGAGTTTAGTATTAAATCTTCGTATAGCATTGTTCTTGTTCAGTTTAGGTTTATGTCTTATTTGCAAAAGGAGACGCAAAAAAAGTTGGGGTTTCTGAAAATATTAGGTAATATTGAGATGAATAAATTGCTAAGCAACTAGAATGAGAAGTTTGATAAGCCTGTCAAATCGGAATGAGAAATCAGTTTGGTAATGGTGATACAAATGAATCAATGTTCAAGATACTTATTATATTAGCAATGTACTCAATCTCTAATTTATGCAGGATGCTCAAGATATTTATGCACTAAAGCTCTTCCCTTCAAAGAAACTCTACATACTTCATGTCATTTGCAGTATGCACTATCTACCACTTAGTTCATCTCATTTATACTACGTTCCATCTAACTATCCAATACATTCATCGGCCCATCGATTATCATATTGATGAGAGAGATTCACATCTTGACCCATACCACATTTTTCGTATCCTTTATGTTAATGTTGTCAAGATTAATTTCAATTCAGATTGCACTATGTATCTTTTTCATGTTAACTTCAATTGCTATTGTTGGGATTCTCCTCAATTATGGTTTCCCATGTTGTTCAATTTGAATATTCCGCCTCCATTCATATTGTTGGATTTGTTTTCAATTCAAAGGTGTTTGAGTTTCAGTAGCTTTAATGACATCTCTATTATTCTATGTTCATATGTTGTTAAACTTCACTCCCTATTCTCTATTAGTGACTTTCCATGAATTTCATAGGGTTGACAACATTTCTTGATTCATGAATCGTTCAATTTATAACCCAAATGACTGACCAATTATGGGTTTCAGATTAATTCTCCTTCCAACTCTAAAAAAAATACTCTTTAGGCCTTAAAACAACCACAACAATATAAGATTTGAAAAACAAGAAGGAAAGCAATAAGTAACAAAGAACACACACGACACCAAGTTCATTTGGATAAAATCCAAGATGGATGAAAAACTCCTAGAATGATATGCCTTCAATGTCCACTATACAAGGAATGCAATACCATAAAAATAGTATTTTGGAGTTTACAATACCTAAGTTACCGGTTCGGGTACAAGTGCAAATACAAGAACGGGTACAATGGTAAGGCAAAAACAAATTCCTTGGGTACGGAAAAATATATTTATGTATGTATGTATCATGTATGTATGTAGTACAAAATTTAAAATTATATATAATAAAACAATGATATTCATAATTGCCAATAAAAATATATTTTTAAATACCTCATAATTTGCAAAAATGAAAATACTCATACATTTGTAATTCAATGATTTGTCAAATGTCAATACACAATGAAAATTACAATCAATATGCGTGCCATTTTCACATTTTTGTCACTTAAGGGCGAAATTATGTATGCAAGCATTTTTTTGTTTATAGAAATGCTTTAAAAATTCTTTTTTTTTCTGTTTTTTTTGGGGAACCCTTGGGTTCAGCTATGTTCGGCCCAAGGTGCCCGAGAGGGACCCTAGGAGAACCCAGAGAAAAATCAGCAAAGAACCAAGACCAAAACCGTACACACACAAATACATGGGGCAAAAGAGAAGAACCTGGTAACTTAGAAGTTAGTACAATACAATATTCACACTCCCTTATGCCTCTTTGCTTTTGCAACCACAAGAATTTTGCAACACCTTCTAATCCCATTTGAATCACTATGTGAGTTGCTTTCTAAGCCAACTAAACCTCTCAAATGCCTCAAAATTCCCTTTTATCTCCTCTTTAGCCGCTCAACTCCCAAGACAATAAATGGATGTGGTGGAAGTGGAACAATTGCCCAAACATCCATCATCTAGAATCCAATAATCACCAACAAGGAATACGATCATTTATCAAGGGCCATTAACACACACAACCACAACCTCACAAAAACATCTTCCCTAAAAACAATCCACTCTATTTGGCATTTTCTTGCCCTTTCCTACCAACACAACCAAAAGACCAAATGGCACAACCTTTTCTAGTCAACGAACAAAACCAATTATTTTAGTGCCATCATGTAGTTTATCAATTATTATGCTACTTTAGCAACATCGTGTGCTTCAAAGGCACCAATGTCTTCCTACAATGCTTTGACAACCACATGCAACCTCCAACAACATCATGTGCCTCTTTACAACACTTCAGCAACTTAGATCATCTTTAACAACACACATGTAATATCCCCTTCTTTGTCCTAGGCGTTAAGAGAAGACCCTCTAGCTTATCTTATTCCTGTTGGCTAATTTGAAGAATTGGTAAAGAAATAATTTAATTAATTAAATTAAGTTGCCTTAAATTAATGTTGCGAAAACTTGTATTTTATTTTTTATAAAAAGTCAGGTCCGAAAAGAAAAAATAATATAAAGTCACTTTATGTAGGCCTAAAGGATTATTTAAAATTTAACTTTGAGGAAGTTCAATCAAAGGTTATAAAAAGAGCATGAAGGAGCTCATTTAGAGCTTCTTGGTCATTTTCATATTTTCTCATTGTGAAGTTTACACTATGTGTTCAATTCAAAACCCTAAGACAAAACCCTAGGGGTAATTTGGCTTGGGAGATAGAATATTTCTTCCTAATCAAATCAGAGGTGGATTCAGACAAGATAAGATTTATAGCTATATTTAAACAGAGAAACAGAGATATTTTTGTTAATTGTCAGTTTCAAGAATTTCAAGTAAAAATTTATTGGAATTTTCCAACAAATAATAAATTTGTTAGTGTTGTGTGTGCGAGTGGGAAAAAAGAGCAGGATTCATAGTGTTGTGTGTGCAATGAAGAAGCAAGTTAAAAAATCTTATATTTTTTTTATGCTGGGTTACCCCAACCGTACTATATTAAGGCTCCCCAAAGAGGGTCATACACTTTAGTGACTATTCAAGGAGAGGCTGATACCTATTGAAAGGCTTAATAGCTTTATTTCACTCCAAACACGGCCTATATAGGCTTATTCAATGCTGTCGTCACCTCACAAAGGGAAATCACAGCCGTCTTTAAGCTGCCATACTACTTATGAATGAGTCGTACCAAGTGTGGAAGTATCGTACAACTCTTGAATTGGGATAGGAGTATTAAAGGAATGATGACTGATCTGTAATTCATCCTACATCACAGGCCAGCAATATAAATTTATTAATATTTATATTTTGTGTGGTTTTATCAATCCTGTAAGGAACTTATAAATGTATCAAATTGCAACAGCAATTTGCATGTTCGTTAAAAATATCTGCTGCATGATTATTTCAGCAGTTTAAATTAAAAGAAAATGTTTTTGAGATCTGGATATTGAGAAATTAGTTATAAATCGTTTATATTAAATATCAATCAAAGAACATTGGATCATACACTCAAATTCAGTGCATAGAAACTGTTTGACGAAATGCCTGCATAACAAACAAAAAAATTTGGAAATTACAGTTTTCGATTAAAAAATTTCTGGGCAGAATATTACAACACTTTTCAACAATACTTCAGACAACCACTAGTAACAAAGTACATCTTCAATGGCAACGCTATCATCTTCCACAACCAAGCATATCCTTCAACAGCACTTCAACAACAACACTCTAACAACAATGTACTAATACCCAAACTTTTCTACTACAAGTAAAGACAGATTATAGCTCAACAAGCATTCTGGCGATGTTCCATCCTCCAATCATAAACTCAATGTATATTCATTTTGGCAATCAATACATTACTGAAAGTAAAATGTAGATTCTCTATAATACTGCCCAAACTGTGTACCCAACTTACAACAATACTGATCTAAATCACTCAACTTGGTTCTAGATCACGCCTACCCAACCAAGGGGATTTTGGTCCCCAAAACCCTCAAGATACAATCCAATGAGTACTTTTTGCCCACATATTCACGACTATTAACATGTTACTTTTATAACATTAATATGGATGAATCACCAACTATTGCGTTAAGAAGTTATGTCTATCAAACTAGAACAGAAAATTAGTTTGATTATGTTGATACAAATGAATTGATTCTTAAGATACTTGTTATACTGGCAACATACTCATTTTCTCAGGGCTGGAGAAATAGGTGGCCAACCATTAGATTGGGGACAACTATCAAGTTCCCCTGCACACAGTATGTCATTTCAGTTTCAATTTTCCTAGGGCCTGTATATAATAGTAGGATGGGGAGAGAAATAGCGGACCCAAATCTAACCCTATCCACTATAAAGGCAACTAAAAAGAAGCTATAGAATCTCGTTCAAAGATAGAATTGGTAACGTGTCATCTATGGTAAATTATTGCATTCAAACCTATCCTATTATAGAATTGTTTGGATTTCCAAACCATTTTCAACAGAACTTTACCAAATTGAAAAGGGTAAACTCTTCCTATATAATCTATAGTGGATATTTCAACACTAGCTTCAAGTTTCAAGGCCAATTGATAGTAATTTGAAGGCAGATAAATTCAGCGTGGTTTTGCAGCGGGGAATCACATATCACAAACACAGGCCATCTCAATGCATATCAGTGCCATGGATAGAGAAAGTGGGGTCAATGCATATCAATTATGCAAGATGCTAAAGATATTTTTACAATAAAGAGAACCTCCACATACTTCAAGTCATTTATCCTATACACCATCTAATTAACCAATGCATTTATCAATCGATCAATTCTGCCATAGATGGGAGAGATTCACACGTTGACCCATTTCACAACTTCTAGGTGTTGTCTTTCAATCCTTTATATCAATGTTGTCAAGATTACTTGCAGTGCATGTTCTATTGTTGATCAGTTTTCATGTAGTGTTGTTGGGATTCCCTTCAATTATGCTTTCCCATGTTGTTCGATTTGTATCCATATTTTTGCATTTGTTTTCATTTAAAAGGTGTCTGGGTTTCAATGGATTTATTGATATTATAATGTCCTTAGCTGGATTTTTTTATAAAAGATGCACGTCTGTTCATTTTCTAATTTGTGCGAACTAAAATGAAACTAATATGAAATATAGAACAGCAAATGTCGACTCCAATGAAATTTAATGGATAACAGGGGCTCAAGATTTAAAAGAAAGCCCTGATATCATACAAAAGTTAACTATACATAACTTAGAAAACATATCTGGGATCATAACGTGGGCTGCAAACTTAATGCCGTGCATTATTCTTTTGGCTGATTCCTGCCTTATTAAACATGGTGTCCAGTCGTCCGTGTTTTTCCACCGCTGTTCTTCATTATAACCTGGAAAATTTAAGAAAATGTTTACACAGATGTCATAAAAATTCGCTTAAAGAATGCCCTGCCAAAAATATTATTGAAATCTACGAAAATTCTTTGCACAAAGATAAAGAAAATCTGCACTAAACTATACCATATAATTCCTACAAAAATGTTCCCACACAAATCTTCATAACCAGAAAAATGTCGACACAGCTTGAAAATCTTAAAAAAAAAAAATCATTCCCTGAGAAACAAAGAGTCCGTTCGCACGAACGATACAGAAGCTCTCATAAATCATACTCAAAAAACGGTACGATTGCAGGTCAGTACTATATAAAGGAGCGGAAAATGCTTCGTGCAATGTGCCACTGCTTGTTTTTCTAAACCTCATTTGAATCTGTTTATCCGTTTTCTTTTTTTGAACGCAGGTATTTCTTAAACCACATTTTAATTTAGAGGACAGAAAAGGAAACAATTCTTTTATAATTGTTTTTAACGGCAACGAACATTATAATATATGTATTAGATTGTTTTTCTCACCGTTTTAACGAAACATGAAAAATTACAATTTCATTCGCTAATTATCCTAAAGTTTATAATTTAGAATTTTATAATATACTAATGTATGTGATAATTAATAATTAATTATATTTCATTCACTAATTATCCTAAAGTTTATAATTTAGAACTTTATAATACACTAATATATGTGATAATTAATAATTAATTAGTATATTAATTTCAAATTACATTATTTATTAATATTTATTAATCATTTAAATTAAAAAATATAATTAAATTAAATAATAAATAAATAATTGTAATTTGTTTGGCGTACATTGTTTTTTATATTATTTTTTTCAATATTCAATTAGTTAATAAATATATAGAAGAAATATATAACTATTAATATATATTTTAAAAATAATGAGTGATTTTTGAAATGTAGTTATTACTAAAATAATTTTTATTTATTTATCATAATTTATCAACAAAAATGTAAGAATGGTATTTATAATAGGAAGAAACACTTGCAAATAGGATAGTAGTATCAAATGGGAACTAGTTCTCCAAAGTACTCAAACAATTTTTGAAAACATTATTTACTACTTTTTACAAGTACAAAACATAGGATGACATGAAACAAAGCATTAGCCAAAATAATTGTTTAACTCTTCAAGTGAAACTTATGAGTTTCAACTTTGAAAGTTTTCTTTCAAAATTTCTAAATACTTTAGGCTCCAACTTTCAAAGTTAAGATTAATAGCATTCATATAATTCATTGAAAATTGTGATTTGGAGAAAATAAAATAGAATATAATAAATATAATACAATCAATGATAAATGCATTCACAATTAAAAAATCAATGCCTTTTTTTATTATTACTCAATAAATCCAAGATTTAAATGTAACTAATAATTTATGTCACATCTATATCTAGACTTAATAATAAATATAAAAGAACAACTAAAATTAATCTAATAGAAAATATGCAATAATAATTTACAAAACTTTTTTTATTTCTATATATATATATATACTTTAAACAAATTGAAGATTTACCACACGAAACTCTATAACCTTCCAAAACTTAGACATAAATCCCACTTTCAATTTATATAAACTAATAGAGTTTCCTTCCTAGAATCAATAAAAACCAGTCATAAAGACAACAATTATGTTCTTCATTCTTGTAAATTATGCTTTATTCAATATATAATTTAAAAAAAAAAAAACAAATCAATAAGAATAAGAAATGACTAAAGTTAAGGCCAGCCTGTGCTTCGTGAAATGCGTCACTATTTTTTTTAAACGGCAATGAGATCATGTTTATCTGTTTTAAACCGCATTTTAATTTGGAGGATCATTGTTTTTACCAGCAACGACAACGAGCATTATAATATATATAAATAATTTGTTTTTCTAACGGTTTTCAGATTTAAACAGAATGATTTTTAAGGTAGTAAAAAGGTAATTTAAGGCAACCTGAGGCTCTTTACATCTTTGTTTTTCTTATATTCTCCTTAATTATTCTTATAAGTGAAACTTGCATAAGTTGTGTACATCATCTTTTCATTCATATGGAAATTCTTTAAGCCTCTTACCAAATATGTCCAATGTAAAGTGATACATATCACATAATGGCTTATAATGAGCTCTATCATAATTGACTACCTTCCCTTCATGATTGAAAGTATTAGAGTGCATTGTTCAATACATGGTCTACTCAATAATAAACTAAATATTTGGTCTCGAGAATTAAAATTGTGCAATGGAATACTAGTAGGTTTTTATAATAAACATTCAAATATAGAATAATATAATCTAAGGTTTCAATCAAAATCCCATTACTACCTTTAGTATCTACTCTAGAACATGCAAAATTTTTTTGTTTAATGTGACTCTTAAATAAATGAGTTCGAATAGCAATATCAATGAGAAACTAAGTAGGTCAATTACCTCTTATACTAATGTGGATATATATAATATACTATAATTTACTATTTTTATGGTCTCCTAAATATAAAACACAATCAACAGAGTAACATGAGATGAGGAAGATGTATCTTTAGAATGTACAGTACCCACAAAAGTATTTATATATGATGGCGCATGGTCATCTAATAACAATCATCCATAGTATATGTATTCATTATGTGTATGATCCATATGAAGAGAATATTATTCATGAGAATATTAGGTGTGGCTAATTCTATCTTTGGACACATTTTGACAAATTAGTCATAACTGTTTTCAAAGCCATACTAACTATAAAGTGCATCGAAATTAGGGAGAAATAATGTTTATTTGTTAAAATGATTAATTATATGGTAAAATATCACTTTGAAGTGAAAACACATTGTAATTACTCATCATATGATCTTTTACCTCATTAATTAAATAGCTCAGCTTATAATTTAAGAGAATAAGAATACATAAAGTGAGATTAAGTTCTTTAAATCTTAACTAATCAATTTCAATGAAAATACATGATGGAAAATTGAGCCCACTAGTACCAAGCCATATATGCATCAACTAATTAAGATGTGTATCCATTTCCACACAACATAATTTATTAATCATACAAAATTTATAGCAATAGTTCATGTATCAAGTTTAGTATCTTTAACTTCGCTTATAGATATATATTTTCAAAGGTTACGCATGTATTTGAATTACATATGGTTTGGATTAAATTTTTACTACATAAGAGGTATGTTGATTTTGCATATAAATATTTAGTCCTAACTTTTCATTTTGATAGTTATCATTAGCTTGTCCAAAATATTAGCATTCTCTATTGTTTGACCATTTCCATAATCCATATTATCTGCCCATATAATAAACTCAATTCATTAAGGTAATCCATTAGCATTGTCTCTTTTTTTATCAAATCTAATATATGAATTTAGCTAGGTCTCAATTATCTAAACAATAGAGGAATATATAATTGCAATCAAACAATTAAAATGAATTGGTATGCTTACAACTTCTAAAGCTTTCTTGCATGCTTATAATATAAAGTAATGAACTTAATCAACATGTAAATTACAATTTTATTCAACCGATGTTTTACAAGTTATAAATAATATATAATTCATAGTTAAAACACATTAATGTATTCCATAATTAATTAACATATTGATTACAAATAAAATTATTCAACAATGTTTATTAATCATCTAAATTAAGAAATGATGGCTAAATTAAATAATGAAAAAACAATCTTAACTTATTTGTTCTAAATTACCCTTTCAATACTCAATTAATTAAATATATACGAGAAAAATATAATAATTAACAAATAATTAGATAATTAGAGTTTAAGTGAAACTATTTATAATTCATTACAAAAAAATGACTAATTTAAGTAGCATAAGTATTATTTATTTATTTTTTAAGCAAAAGTGGCAAGCCACTATAATATATTATATTATAGATAAATAGGATCATATTACAAATAAGTATTATTTATAAATTCTATAATTTTCAATTGTTTAACTACACATATGACCTTATGGTTCCTATTAAACTATCTTGTACAAATACAATTACAATCATAAACAAATATAATTTCAAATTTACCATAATTTATCAAAAAAAGTGTAAGAATGATGTTTACAACAAGAAGAGCCACTTCCAGAGCCACTTCTAAACATGATAGTAACATCAAACAGTAACTAGGTCTCAAAGGTACTCAATTTATTTTGGAATATTATTCATTATTTTAAACCATGCATGAATAGAAGTAACATAGCCACCTATCCTAAGTCCAAAATGTAGGATGACACAAAGTAAAGCATTAGCCAAAATAATTGATCAACAACAACTCAAGTGAAACTTATGAATGGTTCAACCTTGAAACTTATCTTTCTGGGAATTTTAAATACCCTGGACTCCAACTTTCAAAGTTAAGATTAGGTAAATTCCTAAATTTCATTTAGGATTATATGTTGGAAATTGTTGTCATTGATGTCAAAGGTGGTGTCAAAAGAAAAATAGATTTATGTTGGCTGACATATAATTCTAAGTTTGATTCCCATCTTGTGAAGATAAAAATCAAAATCAAAATTATCTTTAATTTGGGTTGACCTCTCCTATTATGGTACCAACTTTAGTGGTGTTTAAAATAAAAGTAAATTTATTTATTTTTGTTTTAGGTTGACCCCATCTTAGCAACCATTTTTGATGAAAAGGTGTCTATAAAATGAAGTGGTGCATCTATTAGCAAGTGTGATGTTGTTTCAAAAAATTCCCCCCCCTTTGTGAAGCTATAAGGATTGGTTGCAAGGAGTTTTTCAAAGAAAGCAATTATTAAATATCATTTGTATATGGAGCATATTTAAATACAATTTATAGCAGATCTAAAAGCGTGATAATGGTAGTTCTATGAGCATAAATATTGAATACTATATTATAGATTTATGAGTAGATAGATTGTAGATTTGTGAGTAGATATTAAGGTAGTTTTTGATGAATTTATGAATAGATTTATAAAAGAAAACTAGACCAGATCCAAGAACAAGTTTCATATAATAATCATATTATTTATTTGGAGGTTAGTTCCTCCTAATTGAGGAGATTTGGGAGATCGGTGCCTCTCATTCAAAGATATTGGTGTCTCTTGATGGGTTGATGCCCAGTTATAGGGGATTGGTGTCTCCTATGGGTTGGTGCCTATAGATTTTTGTAGAAAATGTTTCATTTTTCTCAAGTTGGATCCAAGCAACTATTTTTTGTGGTTTTATCTCGAAAGGGTTTCCATGTAAAATTGTGTGTCTCTTATTTGTGTGGATGTTATTTGATTTCCACAAATAATGATTACTAAAGCTTTAAATAGGTAAAATATTATATTATACAAATTCACCCCCCCCTCAATATAAGTGTGTGTGTTTCTTCAATTGGTATTAGAGAAGGTTCCTTTAGAAACAACCTAATCACTTCAAGGTAGATCTTGAAAACACACATGGTCAGTTAAGAAAGATATGGGTTCTCCTTAAAAAGGGCACAATTGTTTGATGAAACCAATTATGACTTTTGGGGCATAAGGATGGAAACTTATTTGAGTTCTCTAAGGTTTGATATTTGGAAATTCATTGAAAACATTTATAGTGCTCCTACAACCCCAATAACGGATCAAGTCAAAAAGAGGGTGAGCAAAAATAATACCAAAGCCAAAAATGAGATTTTCCTTAGATTATCTAAATCAAAGTTTGTGAAAGTTATGCATTGTAAATTAGCTAAGGGCATGTGGGTTTAGTTGAAGAATATCTATGAAGGAAATGATAAGTTAAGAAAGCCAAGATTGAAACACATAAGAAAAAATTTAAAATCTTGACAATGAAGGATGAAGAATATATTGCAACTTATCTCCTTCATGTGGATGAGATTGTAAATGCCATTAAGGGACTTGAGTAAAATATGGAATAATATATAATTGTGCAAAATGTTTTAAGGCGTCTCTCCATGAGATTTGATGGGAAAAAAATTGGTGTTGGAGTAAATTAATCATCAATAATTTACTCTAGTGCTTAATGCAAACTTAGGAAGAGATCATCTAGTTTTGATCTCGATTGTTATTCCATTAATCATGTATGTCAATCTGATTCATGCATTTTTCTATCACACTCCTTTCTCAGTCAAAACTCCATCTCATGTTGAGTTGAACTCCACTAATCAGGGATCTGATGTTGAGTTCATTAGTGTCTACATAAGGATATTCAATCCTTCATTGTATTCATTCAATAATCAATCATCATTATTGTTTCATAAATTATTTTGTGTTATTTCTCATTCGTGTGTGACAGGTTTCTCTTCAAATAATCATCCAAGGCTTATGGAATCTCAATCACAGATTCTCACATGGTATCAGAGCTTCGGATCTGAAGATCTTGTTCGCTTTTTTGAGGAATTTTTTGTGGCAAGTGTGATATGCTTTTGTGGGGGCCACGATCAGCTTTGTATTTGTTGCAAATTGAAGTCTCTTTGCTACAAAATCCCCTACTCATGCTTGTTTTCTCCATGGTCAAAATACTCATCCTCGAAATGGCTCGGGCAAGCATAAATTTCTAGCTTTGCAGGCCATGAGGTTCGACCAACATAATTGGAAAAGGCATAAGAGATTGGCGTTTGGATTTTTCTAAATCGACCCATACATTTTTCCAAGCGGAGTTTCTTTGGCTCAAATCTGCCAAAATCAAAAGTTGAGGTGACATCAAAATCTGCAACCATTGGTGATTTGTGCTAGAAGAGTCAATTTGCATTCACTGATTGGATCGACCCCTTGCTACCATGGCTCCATGCATCTTAATCTCTGGTTTGGCATAATTTCAAAGCACTTGGGAATCTTGCAATTTGCAGTCGACCAGACCAATTTGCAGGTTGTGACTGATGATGGAAGGGCATTTTGCTATGTGGGCATCATTATTATTTTTATTTGGCCATTTGTAGGACTTCAGACAATCACGACCCCATGGAAGCTCTCGCATATCTTTAAAGAGGCGTTGCCTACATGTGTGACTTGTACAGTAAATCTTTCTGTTGGAAAGTCTTTAAAAGCTTCTTGCAACTATAAAGTCTTTGACCACATAAGCCAGCAAATTTAGTTGCATGTTTGCATGTGTGAAGGAGGCGTGAGGCCTGGAATCGCCCACATCAATCACCTCCATGCCTCAGACCTGTGTACCATTCTTTCTTTTATTGTTATTTGTATTACAAATAACAATAATGCATTGAAAATATTGGTGCGCAACATTTGGGGAGGTTGCGGAAGTATTTTGCAAGCAGACTTCTGTGAAGTTTTTTTCACCACAATGGAGGCGAATGTAAAAATTTGTATCTAGATACATATATGTTTCTTTGTATCTAGTATAGGTTTCTTTCATTTTGCTTCTAAATAAACAAACTTAGAATATTAAAAGTTGCTAATTAACTATCAAGCTCTGCACTGTTCTTCAAATCGGCAACCAAAAGTGTTTTTATGTTCTAAATTCTTGATTACATTAGATTCCAAAGTCACATCCTCGTGTGCTTCCAGAGTTTCTTTCTAGCAGGGTTATGTTGGAAGTGGAACAACTCTGAGAGGGGGGGTGAATCAAGGTTAAAAAAAATTCTTACAAGACAATCCAAAAAGCCATCTTATGAAGTATACTATGACACACAATGTTGTCTAGAAACATTCAAACCTTTACCAACAAAAACAGAAAAGAACTTAAATGGATAACATCATTAGTTTATAGCATAGCATTATTGTTCATATAAGATAGAATGAACAAGCATTCAAAACAAATGCTTTCGTTTGCAAGAGTAAACAAATTTACAACATAAAGAATAATTGAACAAATAATACTGGAATACTTTGAACTGAACAAAGATACATATCAGAGCATTTTGACAAACTAAAACATTTTCAGCATAAAAGATAGAAGAACAGATTGTGCATATGACATAATAGAGACACACAAAGATGTCGAGTGGAAAACCCTTCAAGGGGAGAAAAACCACTCCAAAATGCCTTGCAAGCTTAATCTCAAAAATGGATTACAACAATGTTCTAAGCACCAACTCAGTCCTTGATACAATCTAAAGCACCTACTTCAATAGGGGTATCAACTCCTTTTCAATGTCTCTTACATATAGACTTTGCAAAGTAAGGACCTTATAATTGCACTATGTGTGCAATCCTAAAATCTCCACTGAACAAAATTAATATTGCAATGATTCCAAATACAGTGTACGGACTGAAACAATCCAAAAACATAAACTCAACACTTTTTCACAAATTCTAAAATTGCATCCCTGTTATAGAAACTAGAGTCAGTAAATGTACTTCTCCATTTTTCTTTCTTTCAAAAAAAATATCTCTCTTCTTCTTTTTAAGAGTCTGTACTTTGTTTCATTTGTATAGCTCTATATATAAAATGGATTACAACCATATTTTACAGAAAGAAAAAAAATAGTTATATCGATCAAGACCCCGTATTGACAAACCAGGGTTTGTAATAGAAAAATTAAACCCTTCAAATATTTTGATTACCCAGGCAGGGTTTACAATGATTTCTTGTGAGCTTTTAAAAACAACACCATTTTAGATTCAACAAAAATAATGGAACCCTAGAGTGTTAAACTCGGGTTAAACCCAAAAGCAAACTGTTTTTGTTTTAGAATAGATATCATTAACTAACAAATGATAAACAGTTGCCAAGAATCCTTTCTCTTTGATAAAATAGCTTCGACCAGATAAACAAGGAGAAGTAACAAGAGAAGAGAAAACGGTATTATTTTACCTGGTTCATAGTAAGATGAATGAACCACAAAAGCCAAGTAAAGATCTTTTTACCATAACCGCTTGAAGCAGAGTAAACTAAAACCACCAACATTCAGTCAACCAAACTAAAAAATAACAAACCAGAATACTTGTTCTGTATACAACCAACCAACATTTCATGTTGGTGAATCAAAGAAATTGACCAACAATCCTCCAAAAGCGGCAACAGAAGAAATAGAGTTTAACTGATAAAACAAGAACACAACATTGCTTCTATTTGTTTCCTTGCAAACAAAAATTATACAAACTCAAGAAACATTTGGAATCCATTGCATATTAGGTTAAAAGGCATCCTTAACAAACAATAATACTATAATCAAGTCCGTGAACAAAACAAATGAGTGCAACCCCGACAACATAATAAGCCTTATAAAACAAATGTCAAAGAACCTTTCAACACGGCCCATTTTCAAGCCACATGAGTGAACCAACATACAAGCCACGAGAGAGAGAAATAAAACACATGTACACTTGTCCTAGTCAAATCACCACAAATAAGACCGATGCCATATCATTGTTTACAAATAACAAGTCTGAGTCAAACTGAGGCGTGGAACATCATGAAACACGAATTGAGCCAATAGGAAGCACATGTCATCAAGGAAAAACAAATGCAACAAACTCCCCCTTTGTCCTTGATGGCAAAAATACAAGCCACCTATCACCCACCAAAAACCAACAGAAATTGAAACCACAAACTGAAACCACTAAAACCAGATACTGATCACTTCTCCCCATTTTTTGTCACAAGGACAAAGCAACAACAACCCATAAGAAAAAGTTGCAGATATACTAGGAAGAAGCAAAGTCATGGAAAGCAGCAAGAAGTTGCTTAGAGAGTTGAACAACTCCCCCTCAACAATAGATAAATCTTAAGCAAGCAATGATTGAGAGACCACTCCCAACCGAGAACGAAGCCCTTCAAAGACTTCTTTAGCCAAAGGCTTTATAAAGATATCTGCCACTTGTGCTTGTGTGGAAACATGTTGCATTGTTACCTCTTTAGCCAAAACCTTTTCCCTCATAAAATGAAATTTAATGGCAATATGTTTAGTTCTTGAATACATAACACGATTTTTAGACAAGTTAATTGCACTTGTGTTATCACAAAAATAGAAACCGGTTTAGCAACATCAATACCCATGTCTGATAATGTTTGAGCCATCCAAAGAAGCTAAGTACAACAAGAAGTAGCTGCAATACATTTAGCTTTTGTAGTTGATAAAGAAACAACGTCTTGTTTTTTACTATTTCAGGCAACAAGATAATCACCAAGATAAAATGTTGCACCACTAGTGATTTTTCTATCATCTAAGCAACTAGCCCAATCAACATCAGTAAAAGTTGTCAAAGTAAAATCATTATTCCGTGGATACCATAAACCAAAACCAAGAGTACCCTGGATATACTTGAATATCCTTCTTACAGCCATGAGATGAGACTGTTTTGGTGCAGATTGAAATCTAGACACCATACATACAACTTGCATTAAATCAGGTCTGGAGGCAGTTAAGTATAATAAACTACCAATCATTGATCGATACTTTTTTTGATCAACTTCAGGAGAATCATCAGTTTTAGACAACTTATAGCCAATCACCATAGGTGTGCTCATAGGATGACAATCATCCATTTGAAACTTTATTAACATCTCTTTGGCATATTTTGTTTGTGACAAAAATATTCCTTGTTCAAGCTGTAAAACTTGGAGACCAAGAAAAAATGTTAGTTCACCTAACATTGACATTTCAAATTCAACTTCCACAATCTTTGAAAACATTTTAGACAAAGCATCATTATTGTAGCCAAAGATTATATCATCTACATAGACCTCAACAACTAGAATATCATCACTTTCAACTCTAACATAGAGATTACTATCAACACCACCTCTTTTGAATACATTTGTTGTTAAATGTGCATCCAACCTAGAATACCAAGCTCTAGGAGCTTGTTTAAGACCATACAAACCCTTTTTTAATTTGTAAACATGATCAATTTTGTCTTTTGCAACAAATCTTTTTGGTTGTTCCATATACACTTCTTCATCAAGATAACCATTCAAGAATGCGGTTTTTACATCCATTTGGTAAACCTTAAAATTCTTGAAACAAGAGTATGCTAAGAATATTCTAATAGATTCAATACGAGAAACAGGTGCATAATTTTCACCGAAGTCTATACCTTCCTATTGTGCATATCCTTTGCACACAAAACATGCTTTGTTCCTTATTACTTTGCCACATTCATCCAACTTGTTACGAAACACCCATTTTCCACCAATAACATTCTTATCATCAGGTCTTGGGTCGAGCTCCCAAGTCTTATTATTTTCAATTTGACCGATCTCTTCCTACATAGCTTTCAACCAACAATTATCATTTAAAGCATTAGATACAACTTTAGGCTCAAAATCAGTTATCAAACATAAATGTTCAGCAATTTGTGCTTGCTCATCAAATTTTTCTCTTCTTCTTGTTAAAATCCTAGTATTACCGTCCCCAATGATTAGATCTTGAGGATGATTCTTAAAAAAATCCTGTAAGTTGGCTTTGGAGGTGTTACTACCTTAGAGCTTGAAGCATCCTCCTATGAAAAATTATCTGTTTCATCAAATTTAGGAGTAATGTCAAGACCTAACATAGGTTCCTCGTCACCATCCTGCACAAGATCATCATCAAGAAGCAGGTTTTCATCAAATTTGACATTAACAGATTCAACAATTCCATTCAGCCTTTTATTGTAGCATCTGTAAGCTTTACTATGAGTAGAGTATCCTAGAGATATACCTTCATCCAATCTAGATTGAAAGTCGCCTAATTTTTCATCATCACGTTTGATAAAACATTTACAACCAAAAATTTTGAAGTATTTAATTGAAGTTGATTTACCATGCCAAAGTTCATAAGGAGTGAAATTAGATTTCACTCTGATTTGTACCATGTTTAACGTATAAACAGTTGTATGAACAACTTCTTTCCAGTATTTGTCTGGCAATTTTGCTTCATCCAACATTGTCCTTGCCATCTCTTTTACTGTTTTGTTTTTCCTCTCAACAACTCCATTTTGTTGAGGTGTTCTCGCAACAACATATTGTCGTTTTATGCCATGTTTCTCACAATAATCTATAAATTCTTGAGAATTAAACTCACCTCCCTTGTCTGACCATAAGCATTTAAGCTTTGTGTCAACTTCTTTCTCAACCATCTTTCAAATTTTTTTAAATCTATCAAAAGCTTCTAGCTTATTTTTGAGAAATGTTACCCAAACCATTCTTGTATAGTCATCTACAAACAACATGAAATATTGCTCACCATTTATAGATCTTGTTCTAGTGGGACCACACAAATCAGTGTGTACAAGTTGCAAAGGTTTAGTTGAAGCATGTCATTTTGATTTAAAACTAACCTTTGTTTGTTTACCTCTTAGACATTCCTCACAAACAACATTTTCAAGTTTGTGTAGAATAAGCAACCCTCTAACATTCTGGTTTTTGTTGATCCTGACCAGACTATCAAAGTTAACAGTCCTAACCGTTTATGCCACAACCAATTTTCTTCAACTTGACCCATAAGACATATGCCTTCACTATATTCATGATTGGAAGAGTCAAGAAGATTATAAACATTACCTTGTGTCCGTAATCCAGTTGCAATTGTTTTCCTTGATTTGTTCTTTATAGCACAACCTTGTGAGTGGAATATAACATTATAACACTTAAAAGATTGTGTTTAAGACCATCAACGTAATACACATCATAGATAGGAGTATCATCATTTAAAAGCAAAGAGCCTTTACCTTTAATCTCAATTCCTATATTATCACCAAATTTTACATAACCTCCTGAATAATCTTCAAGCTTAATAAACATGTTTTTATCACCTGTCATGTGATTGGAACAACCACTATCCAAAACCCACAATGCCTTCTTTTTGGAAAGAAGAGTGGTTTAGACAAGCATTGATTGTTCTATGTTTTGAACAAATTTAGGTCTCCAAACTTTTCCAGAGATATGTTTACCTTGTTTGCATTGCTTGGATGTGTGACCGATAGAATTGCATGTGAAACACCTAATAGTATTAGGAAATCCAAAGAATTGTTTGTGACCAAATCTAGTTGTTCTAGACATCATTATTCTGTAGTTGCTTACTTTGTGTCCAAACTTATTACAAACGAAACAATAACCATGAAAGAAAGCATTAAACCTAAAATTGGTTCGTTGATGCTCAAATGGTTGCTTCTTCTTAGTTGCCTTAAAGTTCTGATGTAAAGGTTTTGAACATTCACCAGTATTGAATCCAATACCGGACATATCTTTATATTTTTTTGTTTTCCAAGTATCTCATTCAAGTGAATAGTACTCTCATAACCTTCCACTCTTTTTTTTAAGATTGACAACCTATTGTTCAAGATTTTGAATCTCTTTATCTTTATCAATAAGAACAGATTGAAGAGTATCCACCATTCTTTTAGAATCATCAAGTTCAATTTGTAAACCGGTGACCAAACTATCTGGACTATGTTCTTGAGAAACAATATGTTTCTTTAATCTTTTTATTTCTTGAAGAGCACAAAGTAATTCAATTTCACAGTTTTCTACCTCACACTGTTTTTCAGATTCTTTGTTTGGTGTTTCCTCTAACTCTTTGTTTGATATCTTTTGAGTTTCTACTTTAGCCATAAATAAATTCAAGTCTTCATCATCCAGTGAGCCATCAGACTCAAAATTTGTGTCTTCTTTTGAAAAAAGACTTTTTTTTCAGTTGAAAGTTAAACTTCTTTTTAGGATAGTAAGTCTTTTTTCCTAAGCTATTTTTCTGGTTTTTCATCTTCATAAGACTGGTCAACATAAGGACATTTAGTAGAAAAATGTCCAGGTTTTCCACAAGTAAAACATTTAAAAGGCATCTTACCCTTATACTTCTTTTTCAGTTTCTTAACAAGAAGAGCTTCTTTGGAATCTGACAGATCCAAATCACTATCATCCGATAATTTTTTCTTTTCTAGCTTAAAGGCAGTTTCTTTTCCAATGGAAGTATTTTTGTTGATTCACATTTCATAGGCAATCAAAGTACCTTGTAAACTATCTAAGGTGAGCTGGTCAAAGTGTTTCTTTTCTTCAAGAGTAGCAATTTTAGCTTCAAATTTATTTGGTAAAGTTCAGATAACCTTAGTTACAACATCAAAATCCTTTACCTCTTCTCCTAATCCTTTCATAGCATTGACAACTTCATCAACTCTTAAGAAATAATCAGCTACCTTTTCATCATCCTTCATTTTTATTTCTTCAAACTAATGTTTTAGAGTGAGGACTTTTGACTGTTTAACTTTTTCATTTCCCTGATAGATAGTTTCCAGTTTAATCCAAATTTCCCTAGCAGAACTGCAATGCATGACCTTGATAAAAACATCTTTAGTCAAAGCACATAGGAGAGCATGTTTTGCTCTAGCATTGGTTTCATATTTTTTCTTTTCATCAACAGATGTGGGTAGTGTAGTTGGTACAGTGTACCTAGTTAATACTATACTCCACACGCCAAGATCTATAGAAGTCAGATATGTTTCCATTTTGATCTTCCAAAAAACATAATCCGTTCCATCAAACAATGGAGCTCTTGTCATAGAAGTGCCTTCATGAGCTTGAGACATTTTAAACAAATTTCTAAGACCAGAAACAATCCTAGGTTGGGAAACCTAACAAAGGACCCTATGCTATGATACCACTTGTTGGAAGTGGAACAACTCTAAGAGGAGGGGTGAATTAGGGTTGAAAAAATTTCTTACAAGACAATCGAAAGATCCATCTTATGAAGTATACTATGAAACACAATGTTGTCTAGAAACATTCAAACCTTTACCAACAAAAACATAAAAGTACTTAAATGGATAACATCATCAGTTTATAGCATAGCTTTATTGTTCATATAAGATAAAATGAACAAGCATTCAAAACAAATGCTTTTGTTTGCAGGAGTAAACAAATTTACAACATAAAGAATAATTGAACAAATAATACTAGAAGACTTTGAACTGAACAAAGATACATATTAGAGCATTTTGACAAACTAAAACATTTTCAGCATAAAAGACAAAAGAATAGATTGTGCATATGACATAACAAAGACACACAAAGATGTCGAGTGGAAAACCCTCTAGGGGTAGAAAAGCCACTCCAAAATGCCTTGCAAGCTTAATCTCAAAAATGGATTACAACAATGTTCTGAGCACCAACTCAGTCCTTGATACAATCTGAAGCACCTACTTCAATAGGGGTATCAACTCCTTTTCAATGTCTCTTACATATAGAATTTGC
The DNA here is from genome assembly GCA_007115665.2 of Sequoiadendron giganteum. NCBI lineage: Eukaryota > Viridiplantae > Streptophyta > Pinopsida > Cupressales > Cupressaceae > Sequoiadendron > Sequoiadendron giganteum. Next base: position 145,614,723 of record CM021101.1, read on the forward strand.
AAAGTAAGGACCTTATAATTGCACTGTGTGTGCAATCCTAAAATATCCACTGAACAAAATTAATATTGTAATGATTCCAAATATAGTGTACGGACTCCAACAATCCATAAACATAAACTCAACTCTTTTTCACAAATTCTAAAACTGCATCCCTATTATAGAAACCAAAGTCAGTAAATGTACTTCTCCATTTTTCTTTCTTTCAACAAAAACATCTCTCTTCTTCTTTTTAAGAGTCTGTACTTTGTTTCCTTTTTATAACTCTATATATAAAATGGCTTACAACCATATTTTAGAGAAAGAAAAAAAATAGTTATATCGATCAAGACCCTGTATGGACAAACCATGGTTTGTAATAGAAAAACTAAACCCTTCAAATATTTTGATTACCCAAGTAGGGTTTATAATGATTTTCTGTGAGCTTTTAAAAACAATGCCATTTCAGATTCAACAAAAATAATGGAACCCTAGAGTGTTAAACTCGGGTTAAACCCAAAAGAAATTTGTTTTAAAACAAATATCATTAACTAACAAAAGATAAACAGTTGCCAAGAATCCTTTCTCTTTGATAAAACAACTTCAACCAGATAAACAAGGAGAAGTAACAAGAGAAGAGAAAATGGTATTATTTTACCTGGTTCACAGTAAGATGAATGAACCACAGAAGCCAAGTAAAGATCTTTTACCATAACCGCTCGAAGCAGAGTAAACTGAAATCACCAGCATTCAGTCAACCAAACTAAAAAATAACAAACCGAAATACCTGTTCTGTATGCAACCAACCAACATTTCATGTTGGAAAATCAAAGAAACCAACCAACAATCCTCCAAAAGCGGCGGCAGAAGAAATAGAGTTTAACTGATAAAACAAGAACACAACACTGCTTCTGTTTGTTTCCTTCCAAACAAAAATTATACAAACTCACGAAAAATTTGGAATTCGTTGCATATAAGGTTAAAAGGCATCATTAACAAACAATAATAATGTTGTCAAGTCCGTGAACAAAACAAATGAGTGCAACCCTGACAACATAATAAGCCTTATAAAACAAATGTCAAATAACCTTTCAACACGACCCATTTTCAAGCCACGTGAGTGAGCCAACTTACAATCCATGAGAGAGAGAAATAAAACACATGTACACCTGTCCAAGTCAAATCACCACAAATAAGACCGATGCCATATCATTGTTTACAAAGAACAAGTCTAAGTCAAACTGAGGCGTGGAAGATCATGAAACACGAACTAAGCCAACAAGAAGCACATGTCATCAAGGACAAACAAACGCAACAGGTTCTTGACTACATGAGCTTCCAGAGTCACATCCTCGTGTGCTTCCAAAGTTTCTTTCTAGCAGGACAATATTGAGCATTGGATAAAAAATGGCATCATCCTTAACAGAGGGCATCTTTGCAGTCTTCACCAGTTGCATCTTTCTTCTTTAGTTTGAATAATTTGTTGACAACCACATCATTGTTGTTGGCCCACCATCTTTGTCGTCTTTGCAGCTTGCTCTATATCAGTCTTCACAATATCTTGGATCGACATCATCGCTTTCCGACATGTGGACACGTGAGCAATTTTTAGAGGCTTCCATCATTGCATTATTTTCCTTCATCAATTTTTGCTTCTCCTAAATTTTCATTCAGGGGTATGTTGGAGTAAATTAATCATCAATTATTTACTCTAGTGCTTAATGCAAACTTAGGAAGAGATCATCTAGTTTTGATCTTGAGTGTTATTCCATTAATCATGCATGTCAATCTGATTCATGCATTTTGTTATCTCACTCCTCTCTCAGTTAGAACTTCATCTCATGTTGAGTTGAATTCCACCAATCAGGGATCTTATGTTGAGTTCATTTGTGTCTACATAAGGATATTCAATCCTTCATTGTATTCATTCAATAATCAATCATCATTATTATTTTATATATTGTGTTGTGTTATTTCTCATTTGTGTGTGATAGGTTTCTCTTCAGATAATCATCCAGGGCTTATGGAATCTCAATCATGAATTCTTACAATTGGCATCGAGGAAATGGAGGATGTAAACACTTTGAAGATGAACAATTTGCATGGGATCCTCATGGCATACAAAATGAGGACAAAAAAGGATAATTTTTCAAAATGGGAAGCTACTTTCAAAGTATCCAAGAAGATGAGAACAAAGAATACAAATGAAGTGAAAGCTCAAGTGATGAAAAAGCGCACTTTGTGAGGAAGCTCAAGAAAGGATCCAAAAAACACAAAGTTAAGTATACTCTTAAATATTTTAATTGTTGTAATATAGGTCATGTTTGTATTCTAAGTTTCCACAGGCTTAGAGTGAAAGTAGTGAAGAGGAAGACGAATACAACAAAAATAAAGGAAGGAAACATCACCATATCAAGAAAATGAGCACACGAGGCAAGCATGAAAAGAATTTTTGAAAGCATAAAAAGTGTCTCTACATCCAAGAAGAAAGTATCTCATCTGAAGAAAGTAGTGAAATCTTCTCCAATAGAAATAGAGGAGAGATATGCTTCTGGTAATAGAAGCAAAGGGTGATGAAGATAAAAGAAAAGAAGAAAGATATTTTAAAATAAGAATGTACCATAGATGATGAAGAAGTGGATCTGGGGGAGGAATTCCATTTTTCCAACTATAATATAGAGAAACTTAAGAAAATAAATTCAAGACTAAAGTCATAACTTCAAGAGGACCAAAAAAATAAAGCGAAATCATCTCAAAATCTTGAAGAAATGAAAAAGATGATCATGAATCTAAAGATTCAAATTGAGGAAGCAAAACAAATAGAATAAGTTGTAAGAGATTGGTTAAAGGAAAAGGAATTGGATTTTGAGAAATTGGATCTTGAAATTCTTTCCTTGAGGAAGGAGTTAGAAAAATCTAATGATCAATTAAATTGAAGCATAAAGTTTTAAAAAAGAACTAGAATTTTAGAGAAAATTATCAGCTCCAAAAGATCACCCTTCATCAAGACTAGTCTTGGCATTGAGGAAAATCAAAATATCACCAAATAAAAGTCAAGTTTTAAGAATTTTGAACTACCAAAGAAGATAAATGAAGAAAATCCTAAAGGATACCTTGATGCGCTCAAGGACACTATTAATAGTAGCATTGAGAAGGAGGAAAGTAATATCCCACAAAAGAACAACATTCCTCACAAGGACAACCATGAAATATTTAGAAGATAATTTCCACCAAGGTAATCTCACATATCCAAGTTCTAATATACCTTCTTTGACTACTATCTCTTTTGCAATCAATTTGGTTATAAGGTAGTGGATAATCGAGTTTTTGCAAGGACACATTTTGGTTTACTAAAAAGGAAATATAATTCATTTTCTCCTCTAATGGATTACAACATCATGTGCTACAAGTGCAATAACTTTGGTCACACAACATATTCTTATAGAATTGATTTTTTGGAACCTTCTAGACAAAATAAGGAGGATATTCATGACAAGCTAAAGGAGGGATCTATCAAAGTTTTGGAAGAAGAATGAAGAGCATGAAATGAAGGAGAAATTCATGCTAATGCAAGAAACCCTCCATGTGCAAAATGAAGGAAATAATTTTTTTCTCAAGCCATATGATTAGGGATAAACACAAGTTCCTCACTTTGAAGGAAATAAATGGAGGTGTTGTGAAGTTTGGAGATAATGCTATGGCAAGGATAATAGGAAAAAGCACTCTTAGTTTTGATAATGGGAAGACAAAAACTGAAGATGTATTATATGTCAAAGGGTTGAAGCACGATCTTCTAAGTGTGATTTAATTGTGTGATCAATGGCACACTCTCACATTTAACCTAGGTGGTTATGAAATAAAAACACAAGAACAAGGAAACATGTTGTAGATCCAGGTAGAACTATAAAGGATCTCTATATTCTTAGTGAAGTCAAAGGAGAAAAGTAATACATGACACAAGAAGATGATATTTGGTTATGTTAAAAAAGGATGGGACATTTGAACTTTGAAAACATTGTGAAGATTATACTTAATAAGCAAGTCTTAAGGGACATGCCAAAGATAGCAAAGTATCCATATTATACTATTTGCAAATAGTGTTAGTTTAGAAAGCAAATAAGGATGGGTTTCAAATTAAAGAAGTGATCTACATAAAATCCTTTGGAACTTATACATACTGATTTATGCAAGACAACAAAGAAAAAAAGTTTGCAAGGTGAGAGTTATTTCAAGTTATTAATTGATGATTATTCTAGGATGACTTGGGTTACATTTCTAAAAGAAAAATCTAAAACTTTTGAGAGGTTTAAAAATTTAAAGCTTTGGTAGAGAATGAAACTAGGTTAAGAATTAAATGCCTAAGATTCGATAGAGGAGGAGAGTTTCCCTCAAAAGAATTTGATTTTTTTGTGAACAACATGGAATAATAAGACAATATTCAATTAACATATCTCCACAACAAAATGGAGTTGTTGAGATGAAAAGTAAAATAATTCAAGGAATGGCAAGAGCCATGTTAAATAAATCTATTTTCTCACACTTTCTAGAAAGAAGCAGTTCATATTCCAAACTATTTTCTAAATTGAGCACAAATCAAGGTGAATATTAGAAAAAAACCATATTAACTTTGGAAATGAAGGCATGCATCATTAAAGTATTTCAAACTATTTGGCATAAAAAAATATATTAGGTGAGATGATGAAGACTTGGGAAAGTTTTATTCTAGGTGTGATGAGGGTATCTTCCTTTGAAACTCTTTGAGAATCAAGACCTGTAGATTCTATAATAAAATATTGCATAAAAATGTTAAAAGAACAAATGTGAGAGATGATGAAGAAAGGCATCAAAAAGAAATAACACAAGAAGTTCGTTATCAAAAAGAAGATAGTGAAAAAGAAGAAGTAGAGGGAGAAGTTGAAAATGGAAAATTTGAGAAAATATGCCCAAAGACACCATCAAGGTCACCATCCAAGATGCCATCTATATTTTTCTTAAAGAATCATCCAAAAAATCTAATCATTGGTGAAAGAGAATGAAAATTCTGACGAGGAGAGTACCTAGTATATGTGAACAAGCAAATGTGTCCTTGCTCTCTAAAGTGGAACCCAAGAGTTTTGAAGAAGCTTGAGAAGACAAGTACTAGGTAAAAGCCATGAAAGAAGAGTTGGATCAAATGGAGAAAAATGAAACTTGGGTACTTGTTCTAAGACTTGAGGATGAGAATGTCATTGACACTAAATGGGTTTTCAAGAACAAGTTGAATGATAATGGCCAACTTGTTAGACACAAAGCAAGGCTTGTATGCAAGCGATATGCTCAAGTTGAGGGGATTGGTTTCAAAGAGATTGTAGAGGAGGAGGTTTGCTACTTCTAAGTCTCTAGGATAAAGAAGAGTCTACAGGGAGAAAATTGTCCACAACTACCTCAAAGGCTAAGATCAGATGACAAAGAATGACAAAAGAGAGTTTTCTATAATATTCTATGTTTTATGATAGGTTCTGGAAAAAGAACTTCAAGGACTGAAAGAATAGACTGCAGAGGTCTCTAAGACAAGTTCATTAACTCTCAGTTAGAGGACAATAGTGTGATGTGTTGTGGTATCATATGGTTGAAAAGTAGAGCTTGTAGATAGAAACACATAGAGCCTACTATCTGTTTAAGAACTAAAATCTGACTATTTTCTAAACTAAAAAAATGCTAAAATAATAGAAAGTACAAAAAGAAGAATACTAAACATGCAATAATATAAAATAAATGAAATTAAATGATAAGAGAGAAAAGAGAAACAAACTTACAGGAGGTCCAACACTATGTGGCCTCCTACAACGCTCCACACAAACAACCTGCACACATGGAGACAATGAAAATTATCGGGGTTTTTTCTAGGTTTAACTTAGTTAAACCCTCACTTTGGTGTTTCCACCTCCACATACATCCAAGAAGACAAGTAGATAAAGAAATAGGAAATAGACAAGAAATATTGAAAAGATAAAGAAAGTAGACACATTACATATCAATATGATACTACACAAATATGATAATGCAAGTAAAAGAGTGTTTACCATCCCTTCAATGAGCTTGTAAATTCAAAAGAGAGTGCAAAACTTGAGAGAGCGAAGACGATGATGTAGGAACCAAGGACATGCAAGAAGCTTGAGAAAAATGGTGTAGAAGTACATAAGTGATGTAGAATGAGAGCTTGAGAAATAAGAATGTAAGAATGAGAGTGAAAGAATGAAAGGAATAACATGCAAAAAGGTCATTTTTGGGTGTGTCTATGACCATAGAGGTGTTACACTTTGCAGGTAGGTGGAAATTAAACATCCCAACAACCATAGACCCAAGAATTTAATAGGATGTTCATACGATGCACAAACGTATGTGTGTTGCAAAAGCATCTTTGACAATAATTCATTAAGAGAAAAAACAAAGGGCTTAAGATGCATTTGAAGGCTAGGAAAATGGAAATTTGGATTACCATCTTTATTAGGCTAAAGAGAGGGTTATGTAGTGTGAAATTTCCTAGGGGTACAATTTTATGACACCACATTTTTCCTCCACTTTAGCGATAATGTGTATTCTAAACATGTGTGAGATAAAGTAGAAAGATGTTAAAGAGAATATACCCAAGGCAAAGAGGACACAAGTCTTCAATCTAGTATATGTGATGTAGAGAAGCTAAGATATGATATGAAGAGGACATGGGTCTTTCATCCTACAAAGTTGATTGCAGTATCATCACAAACATGTTAGCTGCAGACAAACATGTTAGGAAAACAAGTAAAAAATAGACATGACATAATCTGATTAGATAAAAGATAGTACTAATAGGTACTGATAAAAATTCTAGAGACCATACAACAAGCATATAGGGATGTGGCTTCTACAAACTACATTTTGGACAGTCACTAAAAATAAAAATCAATTCTAGTCAGGTTGCCCCCAAGCTAGACGATGAGACATAAGACATGAAGACGTATTTTTAAACATTTTTGAAACTTTTTGAAAATGAAGTAGATATGATAGCCCCCCCTTAGTTAGATATGTGTTATACAAAGGGGCACATGTCATTCTAAGGAGAAGATAAATACAATGATATGTGGCATGAAAAACATAGAAAGATGTATATGTGGAATGTTTTCATGTGAGGGACAACACATAGAATCCACAACATCATGAAAGAGAAAATCAGAGACAAAGAAATCAAGATCACAGGGGGATCCAGTTATTTTAGTTCAAAAATGATAATAGATATAAATAGATAAATATAGTATAATATGTATGAATGGTCATCACCCCCCAAATAGATCAAAATGGGAAGAAGAACACACAAAGATAAAATAAAAAGTTTGGTCAACATGGAAGAGGCCTAAATGCCCCAACACTTTGCATTGTTCCTAATGTGAAAAAGAAAAATGTATGAAAAATAGAAGAATTATGATACAATAGAATAATTTTATGACATATTTTCTCTCCTATATCCAAGTATGTACAAGGGTAGCAAGGGTCCTCCAAGTGAGAGCACAAATATTAGTATACAAGCACAAAGGAACAAAAACAAGCACACAAATCCAAGCTAAAGATAAAGAAGAGGTATTTCTCTAATCCGACACCTCGAACAAGTCATCCTCCTCCTAGTCTAGATCATCATAAGGGGAGGGAAGATGATCTTGTAGGGGAGGAATAGCAAGAGCGGTGCTAGTTGACTCACTTGCAACAAGATCCAAGGAAGAATCCCCCTCGAGATATTACTCACCGATCTCGTGCAAGACTAACATCATCGATCTAGTGAAGATGGATGACAAAATTGGAATGTCCCCCAACGAGTCGAATATGTAGTTCTCCAAAGTGAAGTGATGTGATTGAACAAGAGAAGGAAAATAAACCCAAGATTCATTGTCGACCTCGAGAAGAGGGACAATGATAAACTTTGGTGAAGGAGGTATTTTTCCATCACAAGGACGATACAAGCCAAGGTGGAACAAGACTCAAAAGACAAAGAAGATTTTTTCTGATCATCATTTGAAATGAGGTCATTCTCCAACATGCACTTCAATAGAGGATGTAGGATCCTCATTGTAGAAGTGGAAGAGGGAGAAGAAGACGCCACAAAAGAGATAACCTTTGTAAAATGCATATCAATGAGTTGAGGGAAAGGAGGAAGATCAAGAAGAGAGGTGATCGGAGGTGGCTCTGCAGAAGGAGCAACAAACACTTGCACCCTTTTGGGGTGAGGTTCATCGAGATCCATTAAGGAAGCTAGAAGAAACATGGAGGTAATGGGAACATAAGCAAAAAGCGAAGAAAAGACAGGGGCATGAGCAAAAATGGAAGCAACAAGGGAAGTGGGAGAAGAAATAGGAGGTTCATCCTTGATCTTCTATGAAGCTTCATGTTCCCTAGCTAAGACACGTCAAAAACACTTACACTCACGTGCAAGCCAGTTATGAAGGCTATGAGCACTAATAGGTGTAGCTTGAGAAGACTTTAGGGATCTTGATCCATCAAAGGAGAAGCCTCCACAATCATTGCTAGTGGAAGGGCAGGCTCCTGAGGAGGGATAGGAGAAGGAACAAATATGGGAAGAGAGACAAGCATCTCAATGATTGGCCCCTTTCCTTTGTTTTCCTTAGAGGCATGTGGAAGAATAGGGGAGGCCTTAGAGGCCAATATTTAGCAACAACTCCATAGGAACGATTCCCCTTACCATATAGGGTGGGTCAGGGGACTATGGACAAAACTGTGAGCTAGAAGACTTAAGGTTTGGACTTCTACAACATGGGCACCTTTCCTTGTTCTATGCCCTACATAGTAGAAGGAGTGGAGGACATCACAAGAGGTTGGGAAGCTATAATAGAAGATGAAGAGAAAGGAGAAGGCCTGGAGGAAAGTGCTTGCTTGTACTTAGCCTTTAGAAAAAATATAATTATCAAGGAGAGACCAATAGTATTCCAAGGAAACTTCCTTGAGAGATCATGGGAATAGTTTTACCAATATAGCATAATTATGGAATAAATTGGTACACATGGCATTGAAAGACAAGACATGTGTCTGCGGATCTCCTCTACCACTATTCTTTTCAAAATTAGGTATCTCCATCCCTTGAGATATGGGGGTACTTAGGATAGAAAAATACAAGGGGCTATGATGACAATAAGGTTGGAACATAAGCTAAGAAGCAAAACTAGTCAAATTCACCAATTGAGATTGCATCTGCCCCATGTTTTGTAATAGAGCATTGAGTACAAGATCTGTAGACAGGGTATGATTTGCTAAAGTACTAGAGGTAGAGATGTTCTGAATCCCAGATGTAATAATCTCAAAATTCAATGGAACTTGATTCACTCTACTGTAGGAATTTCCTCAAATGTGGTGGTAGTATTATTAGCAGTAGTATTAATGGAAGGACCCATGTCGACCATGTGGATAGACATTCCAAACATCGAAACATTCAGTTGGTGACCAATGATGTCCAAATAAACATCTTGGGGAAATCCCAAGATGGAAGTGTATGATGAGACATGGTTCTCCATAATCTTTGCAATTCCTTGAAGTAGATCAAACCTCTTTGATCAGTAATAAGTAAATTCCTCAGATCATTAAGGAGGGGAGTTGTTTAAGAATAAGAATTTTATTTCACTAGGAACTCTTCAAACTCTTTGAGTCTTACTTCCAAAGAGTGAATCTGATCGGCAGAAACCCTAAGAGTAGCTTCCTTAGCTAAGGAAGAGGAAGAGTTCAAAGGAGAGGCTGGTGGGGTATGAATTTCATTCCAACATGAGGAGGGGAGAATCCAATAGTGATTCATGTAAATAATTCCTCAAATTTCAGACTTGGATGGGGAGTATTGAACCTTCTAGACCCCATATCAAAATTTTGATAGATCCTTCTGACTATGTGCTTAGAGGTAGTGGATTGTGTTGTGAATCTCATAAAAGTGTTGCAATACTCTATATCCAATACACGTCCCAACAAGAGAAAACTTTTTTTGACAAAAGACAAAGGGAGGAAAAAGGTTCACATCAGGTTTACCAAAATGTAGAGGATATTTTCTACTCTCGAGTCTCTAGGACAAAGAAGAGTCTAAAAGGAGCAAATGGTCCTAAAATACCTCAAAGGCTAAGCTCAGGTGACAAAGGATGACAAAAGGGAGTTTTCTACAATATTCCATGTTTTATGATGTTTTTTGGAAAAAGAACTTCAAGGATCAAAAGAGCAAATTGCAGAGGTCTCTAGAAAAAGTTGACTAGCTCTCAACCAGAGGATGACAATGCGACATGCAAACGTCCCCATAATGTGTTGTGGTCTCGTACAATATGAAAGAAAAAATTGCAAACAAAAATAGATGGAGCCTACTGTTTATTCGGGAACTAAAATCCAATTGTTTCTAAACTAACAAAATGCTAAAATAATAAAAAGTACATCAAGAAGAATACTAAACATGCAAGAATCTAAAGTTAAAAAAATAAAATGACAAGAGATAAAAGAGAGAAATGGACTCACGAGAGGTCCGATGCTATACAGCATCCCACAATTCTCCACAAGAACAACTTGTACACATGGATACAATGAAAATTGTTGGGGTTATTTCGGGGTTCACCTTATTCAAACCCCCATTTTGGTGTTTCCACCTCCACAAACAACCAAGAAGACAAGTAGATAAATAAATATACAATATACAAGAAATATTGAAAAGATAAAGAAAGTAGACATGTTAGATATTAATATGCTACTAAAAAATATGATAATTCAAGTAAAAGATTTTTTACCCTCCCTTTAATGAGCTTGTAAAGATGAAAGAGAGTGCAACACTTGAGAGAGTTGAGACGACAATGTGGGAACTAAGGACGTGCAAGAAGCTTGAGAAAAATGGTGTAGAAGTGCAAAAGTGAAGTAGAATGAGAGCTTGAGAAGCAATAATGCAAGAATGAGAGTGATATAATGAAAGAGTGAAATAATGAATGAGATAGTGAAAGATCATAAGGAATAACATGCAAAAAATCCATTTTCGGGTGCATCTGCGACCATAGAGGCGTTACATTTTGTGGGCATGTGAAAGTGTAACATCCCAATGACCATAAACCCAAGAATCTTGTTAGGATTTTCATATGACACATAGACATTTGTGCATTATAGAAGCATCCCTGACAAGAATTCACTTAAACACTGAAAACAAAGAGTTTAAGGATACATTTGAAGGCTAGGAAAAGGGGTATTTGCATTATCATCTTTATTAGGCTAAATAGAGGGTTATATAGTGTGAAATTTCTTGAGGGTGCAATTTTATGACAGTACAAAGATATTTTCCCTTGTTCCTCATATTGAGGCTATAAGGGTGTTTTTAGCCCTTGTCAATTTCAAGAATTTTAAAGTTTACCAAATGGATGTGAAGTGCATTTTTATAAATGAAAACTTGAAGGGAGAGGTGTATATTGAACAACCTGATGGATTCATTCTACTAAAAAATAAGGAAGAAGGCTCTTTGTGGACTAAAACAAGCCCCTGAGGCTTAGTACTCAAAACTAGACAAGTATCTACAACAACAAGGTTCTAGAAGAGGTATTGAAAATAATAATCTCTATATCAAGAATGATGAGAATGACCTGTCTATTATTGTGGCCTATGTGGATGATATCATTTTTAGATGTAGTAGTGATGATATGTGTGAAGATTTTTTCATGAACATGCAAAACGAGTTTAAAATGTCAATTCTTGGTGAATTATCTTTCTTCCTTGGATTGCAAATTCCCTAATCAAATAAGGAGATATTTATTTCACAAACCAAGTATATTAAGGAGATGAAGAAATTAAGGATGGAGGATTGCAATCCAATGAGTACCCATATGGTTATAGGATGAAAATTGAGTAAGGATGATAAATCTCCTCAGACTAATCAAACTATATACATGTCCATGATTAGAAGTTTATTATATGTGATAACTACAAGACTTGATATGAGGAAGATGTTTTAATGGCACAATTTCAGGCAACACCAAAGGAAAATCACGTGTAAGTGGTCAAGAGAATATTCAAATATCTAAAGGGCACTATGGATTATGGGTAGTGGTACCCAAGAGTGAATATTTCACCCTCATAGCATATATAGATGCAGATTGGGTTGGAAATATTGATGATAGAAAAACACATGTGGAGGTGCATCCTTTCTTGGAAATAATCTTGTATCATGGTTAAGTAAGAAATAGGTTTCAATTTCATTTTCTATAATAGAAGTAGAGTATATTGCAACAACTTCTTATTGCACTCAGGTCCTTTCGATGAAAAAAACTTTGAAGGACATCAAGGTTGAATTTGGTCATCCCATTTCCATGTTTTGTGATAATACAAGTGCAATTTTCTTCTTAAAGAATCTAGTTATGGACTCCAGGGAGAATCATATTCCAATAAAATATCATTTCTTAAGAGACCAAGTGATTGATCAACAAGTGAAGTTGGAGTATTTTGTTAAAAAAGAATAGATTAATTTTTTTTTCATAAATCCACTTCTAAAAGAGACTTTTGAGTACCTAAAGAAGAAATTGGGAGTAATATCACTCTCATCTAGTGACTAAGTTCTTTAAAAGAAGCATGTGTTTATGGGGATCTATTCACTGTCTTATCTTTCAACCCCGATGAGTCTTTTTCATTGATTTCAATGGGGGAGAAGTAGAGTAAGGGGGGAATTTCAGTCAGGGGAGAAGTATAGTCCTTTTTATTTTCAAGATTATTTCCTTTCAAGGTTGTCATTAGTGAAAAATGGAAAGATTGTTGGAAATTGTTGGTATTGATGTCAATAGAAAAATAGATTTACGTTGGCCGACCTATGGTTCTAAGTTTGGCACCCATCTTGTGAAGATAAAAATAAAAGTTAAAACTATCTTTAATTTGGGTCAACCTCTCCTATTGTGGTGCCGACTTTAGTGGTGTTTAAATTAATTTTTATTTTTATTTTTTTTGGGCCAATACCATCTTGGCACCTATTTTGATGAAAATGAATCTATAAAATGAAGTGGTGCATACATTGGCAAGTGATCTTGTTTCAAAAATTCACCCCATTTGTGAAGCTATAATGATTGGTTACAAGGAGTTTTTCAAAGAAAGTAATTATTGAATATCATTCGTATATGGAATAAATTTAAATAAAATTTATCGTAGAACTAAAAGAAAAATCATGGAAGTTCTATAAGAAAAAATATTGAAGAATTTTTTGCAGATAGTAGATAGATTGCAAATTTGTGAGTAGATGTTAAGGTACTTTTTTATGAAGTCATGAGTAGATTTGAAAAATAAAATTAGAGAAAATCCAAGAAGAAGTTTCATATAATCATGATATTATTTCTTTGGAGGTTGGTGCCTCTCATTGAAAGAGAGTGGTATCTCTTGTTGGGTTGATGCCCAATTGTAGGGGATTGGTGTCTCTTGTGGGTTGGTGCCTACAAAGATTTGTAAAAAAATATTTCATTTTTATAAGGCTAGATCCAAGAAACTATTTTTCACAGTTTTCTCCTGAAGGGTTTCCATGTAATGTCTTATCTCTTATTTATGTGGATTTTGTTTGATTTCCACATTATGTTTCCTAGATTTTTAATAAGTAAAAGATTGTCTTATACTAATTCATCCCCTATCAGTATTAGTGTGTGTGTTTCTTTATTATAACTTAGACATAAGACCATATGGTGCAGGAGTATCCGACTGAATGGGCAATCCACATCACCCAAAAACGTTTCAGTTTTGCTTTGTTTATTTTAGTTTTCATTTTTATAAGGCCGGATCCAAGCAAATATTTTTCATGGTTTTCTCTTGAAGGGTTTCCATGTAAATTCATCTCTTATTTATGTCGATTTTGTTTGATTGCCACATTATGTTAACTAAATTTTTAATAAGTAAAAGATTGTCATATACTAATTCATCCCCTATCAGTATTAGTGTGTGTGTTTCTTTATTGTAACTTAGACATAAGACCATATGGTGTAGGAGTATCTGAGTGAATGGGCAATCCACATCACCCAAAAACATTTCAGTTTTGCTTTGTTTATTTTAGTTTTCATTACTATTTGGAGTGCAGTTTAATTTGGATTCATGGTCAATTGAGGAGTAGGGGTGACATAGTTATCATTCCATTGAGAAGATGTCTAAAAAATATATTACTAAAATCAAAATAACTTTAGCTTATTAGATATGGGTCAAATTTATTGAGTGAATTCAACTCACTATATGGTGGCATATTTTATTGGCAGTTGTTTAAATGAAAATCAATTCATTTCCTTCATTGACTTCCAGGAAGAGAAAAAAGAGTAATGTTTATTCCTAGCTTAAGAAACTTCACTAAAATTTAAATATAAAGAAAAGCATATTCATTTCAACATGGAAAAATAAAATAAAGAAGAGGAGGCATTGTGAAGAGGGGAAGCCATGTAGGAAAAGGAAGAGTCACATAGAAGAAAGGAGAGGCACACAGGAGTGAAGAGGGGGTGGAAAATAGAAGTTGAAAGGGGTTACAAAAGGTAAAGAGACGTCATATAGGGAAGAAGGCAATGCACAAAAAAGAGGTTGTGCAGGAGTAAAGGAGGAAAGAATGGAAGAAGAGATCATAATAGAAATAAACATAGGGCTAAGAGGTGCAAAAACATGGGAATAAATAATTGGAAAAATAGAATGAGATTATGTAGTTTGAATTTCATTTATATTTTGGTGAAACATTAATTATAGCAATAAAGTAAATTTGCAACTAGTTTCATTATGTCATTTTGAATTTGTTTAAATTGGGAAACGAGAATGTTTAGTTGAACTTGCATTAGCTTCTTAATTCGTTAGCCTGGTAAGACATGAATTTTGATCTACACCAAAATAGTATTAGAGCGAGGTTTGTGATTGTGTTGAAAGAAAAACCCTAAGAGTTATTGTTGCAGGTTGATGAAAAGATAAGGAGACTTGCAACTACAAAGGGTTATCAACCTGGCACAAAGAGTATGTGGGAAAAAAGGGCCACTAAATGGTGACATGGTAGTTATGGAGATGCTAAGAGGCATCCCAATTAGATTGGATGTGATGGAAATGACACAGCAAAGAGGAATTTTAATGGTAAACACTAGTGATGATGAAGATGAAGTTGAGGCACCCAAAATTGACTTGGAAGATGATCGTGAAAAAGTGGCAAAGAGAAAATTTCTAAGAGAAATGGAAAAAATTAGTAGTAAACCTCAATTAGATCCTCCCAATTATAATAGAAATATAAATCTAAAAGAATCGATAGATTGGATATCAAAGATGGAGAAGTATTTCAACTTGGAGTTGATTGAAGACTTAAAAAGAGTGAAATTTGGATGCCCAAAATTAAAGGGGAATGCATCTTTATGGTGGGATCATGTGTATACCAAAAGACAACAGAAAGGTAAAATAAAATATTCAGAGACGATAGTAACCAAGTTGAAGGAGAAATTCTTGCCTGTAGATTATCAAATAAGCTTGTTCAAAAATTTTCAAAACTTGAAGCAAAAAGAGAAGAATATTCAAGAACACATATAGGAATATAAAAATTTCAATATCTAGGAAGGACATGAAGAAGATGATGTTGAGAAGGTGTCAAGATATGTGAATCATTTGCATATTTCAATCCAATACGAATTAATCATGATATGAATAACC
Source organism: Sequoiadendron giganteum (assembly GCA_007115665.2). Taxonomy (NCBI): domain Eukaryota; kingdom Viridiplantae; phylum Streptophyta; class Pinopsida; order Cupressales; family Cupressaceae; genus Sequoiadendron; species Sequoiadendron giganteum. The sequence continues at coordinate 145,630,341 of CM021101.1, forward strand.
AATGTCAAAGAAGCATACAAATATGCATTGAAGGCAAAAGAAAATATTGCCAAGAGATAAAAAATAATTCTTGAGGTAGAGGTAGATTTTCACGAGGAGGACGACAATCCAACAATGGTAGAGGTTACCAAAACAAGAATTATGAAGGAAGGACATAGGTAAGACAAAGAAGAGGATATTATTCTCATGGGAGAGGATACTTTGGAAGAGGTAGAGGAAGAGGATTTAATGGTACATCATTTCCACGGGAAGATACAAGACATGGGGTGTTCAAATATCCACAAATAAAAAAAATTATGACAAGGGAAAAGAAGAAAACATTTATGTGGCACAAATTGAAAAATGAGGGGTGGTTTCACCAAAACTTGGAGAGGATCTCAGAGATAGAGATTCCCTAATGTTACAAAGGATTTTGTTAAATCATGACAAGGAACAAGTGGAACCAATACGAAAAAAATTGTATCGAACAAGGTATAAAGTGGGAAGAAAGTGTTGTAAAGTCATAGTGGATAGGGGTAACACAGATAACATTATATCGAAAGAAATGTTAGAAAAGTTAAAATTAAGAAAGGTAAAATGTCCCAGCCCATATGGAGTTCCTTGGTTGCAAAAGGAGCATTGATTGGTGGTACATGAGAAATGCTTGGTGAGTTTTCAAATTTCCAACTATAAGGATAAAATTATGTGTGATGTGATGCCAATAGATGTGTGTCATATCCTTTTTGGAAGGCTTTAATAATTTCAAATGCAATTTTTCCATGATGGGAGGATAAAAATATACTGGATAAAGAAATATGGGAGAGAGTATAAATTAAATCCATTAAAGGATAGAGAAGAGAAAGTGAAAAAAATCCAAGAATTTATTTATTTCAAAAAAATAATTTTTGAAAGACTTGAAGAGAGAGGGAATTGTAATCATTCTAAAGATTGCACTAGTTAGGAAAACTGAGAAAAATAAAGCGATTATTTGTATTGCTTTTAGTTTTGATAGTGTCAAAAAAATTTAGCATCAACGTTTCGGATCACACTCTGTGATCCATAATCAGGATGAAAGAGAGCAAGAGGAGAAAAAGGATCTATAGTTTGAATATAAGTGGAAGATGACCTTAAAAATGAAAGAATTCTTGTTTGAATGGTTGGTGATGCCATTTGGTTTGAAAAACACTCCCGACACCTTCATGAGGTTGATGAAAAAAGTGTTGAAGCCTTATCTTGGTAAGTTTGTTATTATGTATTTGGATGATATTTTCATAGTTCACAAAACAAAGGAAGAATATTTGCAACATGTTAGGGAAGTTTCACAAAGGCTAAAATAGGAGAGGTTGTTGGTGAATTTGAAAAAGTGTATCTTCATGAAAGAGAGTTAATGTATTTGGGGTTTGTTGAACATTTCAAAAGTGGGTTAAAAATGGATCTGAAAAAAGTGAAAATAATCATGGATTGGACTTCGCTAAGAGTATGTTTGAAGCAAGAAGCTTCCATGGACTAGTGAGCTTCTATAGGAATTTCATCCAAAATTTTAGTGGGATTTGTGCTCCTATTAAATAAACTATGAAGGGTAATATGAAAGAATTTGTTTGGACATCCGCAACAAAGAAGTTTCAAGTTGTTAAAGATAAAAGTGATAAAATAGCTTGTGTTTAGAACTTCCATATTTTGGAAAATTCTTCTAAGTGGATTGTGATGCTTGTGGGATAGTGATAAGGGGGAGTTTTAAGTCAAGAAAGAAAACCAATAGATTAATTCAATGGGAAGCTAATTGAAGCAAAAAAAATCATGTCTGATCAAGTTATATGCAATTGTACAAGCACTCAAGAAGTGGGGACAATATTTTCTACTGAAGGAGTTCATGTTGTACACTAATCATCCTGAATTGCAATTCATAAATAACCAAGGTAAATTTAATTAGAAACATGTGAAGTGGGTTTAATTTCTTCAAATTTATTCATTTTTTTTAGACATAGAAATGGAAAATCAAATTGAGTGGTCGATGCATTAAGTAAGATATATTTGTTGTTGAATGAGATGAGAATAAGTGTTGGTTTTGATTCAATGTGAAAATTGTATGAGGAGGATTTTGATTTTAAAGGAGCATGGAAATCATGTAAGAGTCCAATAGGGATGAGTAGAACTCCATGGTTGGAGTATTTTATTCAAGGGAATTTGTTGTTTAAGGGGAAGAAATTGTGTATACCTCAAGGATCAATGACAAAGAATTTGATAAGAGAGAAACATATTAGGGATTTACGTGAACATTTTAGGATGGATAAAACATTAGAACATCTGAATGAGAGCTATTATTGGTCAAGGATGAGTGTAAATTTAAAGAAGTTTGTGCAAGGATATACTATAGAGTTTATCAATATGCTAAGGGAGTGAAACAAAATACAAGGTTGTATCAGCCATTGCCAATATTGAAGAGATTGTAGTAACACATAAGTATGGACTTTGTTTTGGGATTACCGCAAACACAAAGAGATAATGAATATTTTTTTTTGTTTGTGGTGGGTAGGTTTTCTAAGATGGCTCATTTTATACCATTAATTTTTTTTAGTAATTCTTACGACATAGCTACTTTATTTTTCAAAGTAGTTCAATTGCATGGCTTGTCAAAAGGTATTGTTTTAGATCGAGACACCAAATTTATTAGTTATTTTTGGCACACTTTATGGAAGAATATGGGAACATAATTGGGATTTAGCTCAACTTATAATCTTCAAATTAATGGTCAAACTAAAGTTGTGAATCAGATTTTGGGTAGTTTATTGAAGTGTTTGATATATGAAAAACCCAATCAATGGGATTTGACATTGGCACAAGTAAAATTTTCATATAATAATTCAGCCAATTAAAGTGTAGGAAGAAGTCTATTTGAAATTATGTATGGATATAGTACCAAATGAGTTGATGAGTTGATGAATAGTGCAGATTTGGCTAGAAAAAGTGTTGTAGCAAAGGATTTTATAGAGTATATCCAAGATTTGCAAAAAGAAGTGAAAGATTGGAAAAGGGTACCATTAAATATAAGAAATATGTTTATATGCATAAAAGAGTGCAATAATTTTAGATTGGTGACTTGGTGATGATGCATTTGTGGAGGGAGAGGTTCCCACAAGGAACATATAACAAACTAAAGTGGAAGAAGATAGGCCCATGCATAATTTTGTGGAAGTTCTCATCAAATTCATATAAAATTGAGCTTCCACTTGGTATTGATATTTCTACAATATTTAGTGATGTATATTTATATTAATATTATGAAGAGGAAACCATTGGACCCTCCAACTTGTAGGATGCATCTTAATGATTACACCAGTTGATGTAGAAGAAGTTTGAATAAATTGATCAAGTGATTTATTCTCATATAGCCAAAAGAACAAGAGTAAATAAGTATTGGAATATTTGGTCCATTATAAAAATTATGTAGGTGATGAGGCCTCATGGGTTAGCTCTTTGGATTTGATGAAGTATGGAATAATGGTTCCAACATTGCCAAAATTTTCATGAGATGTACACTCATTAAATCTTGTTCTACCTAGTGTGTTTGATGTAGAAGAACTCAAGTGAATGGGAAATCCACATCACCTATAAACATTTTAGTTTAGTTTAGCTTGTTTTGGTTTTGATTTCCATTTAGAGTGCAATATAATATGGATACATGGTTAATTGAGGAGGAGCATGGTGACATTGTTGTCATTCTATTGATAAAATGTCATGAAAATGTAACTAAAATAAAAATACCTTCATTATGTTGGACATGGTTCAAATGTATTGGGAGAATTCAACACTCAATATATGGTAGTGTATGATTATTGGAAGTTGTTTAAATTAAAAAATCAATTCATTTTATTTACTCACTTCCAAGAAAAGATAGAAGAGTCTTATTTTTATTCCTAATATAAGACATTTCATTGAAATTTAAATACAAATAAAAAAATATTCTTTTCAACGTGAAAAAACAAAAGAAAGAAGAGAAGGAGACGTTGGGAAGAGGGGAGGCCACACATGAAACATAAGACTCATGCAAAAGTAAGGAGAGGCACATGGGGGTGAAGAGGGGGAGCATAGTAGAAGTTGAAAGGGGGTTGTATAGGGTAAAGAGAGGCCACACAGGGAAGAAGGTAAGGCAAAAAAATAGAAGAGGTTGTATAGGAGTAAGAGTGGAAATAATGGAAGAAGTGATCACAATGGAAATAAACACAAGGCTAAGGGGTGCACAAAAAAGAGAATAAGTAATTGGAAAAAAAAAATTATATTATGTAGTTTGTATTTCATTTATATGTTTGTGAAATATCAACTATAGAAATAAATAAAATTTGCAACCACTTTCATTGTGTAATTTTGAATTTATTTAGATTGGGAAATGAGAATGTGTAATTGAAATTTTAGAGCTAGATGCTTAACTAATCAATTTGGTAAGACTCATGAAATTTGATCTATACTTTGACCACCCAAAACTTAGCTTAGACATAAATCCCAAGCTTTCAATCTATATAAACTAATAGGGTTTCATCTCATTGACTAAACAAACCTCCTAAAAACTCTTTAGCAATAATAAAGAAAATAACTTCCTAGTCACAATCATGCACATACTAGACCATGACTAATATTCATTTACTTATAGCAAGAACACATGTCTCGATGCTAAATTAAATGCACATATTTACTTTATTTCTTTTAACAATCTTCCTAGCAATTGCATTATACATTTTCCTTGACATAATTCATATTTCAATAAAATAAATATGATTTAAATCTTAAATACATAATACTACCAACCACTGCCACATGAATTCTAAATCCAATCCTTTTTATTCATAAAGTTCCTAGACAACATCCTTTAGCACTTCAAACTAGAGAACTCATAAAACCAAAAAATCTTTCCAACTAGGTATTACTCCCCTCAACAGTACCAACTAAAAACCAATTTAAAAGCACACCTAAGAATGAGAAAATCAACATGGATAGACATCTAACCATTCATATTTAACAAAACTTGGAAAATTGTTGTTTAAAAGGATTAATTCAAAGTGTCATGGATAATGGGTCAACCTAAACACCTTTAGATAAAATAAAAATTGAAAAATAAACTAAAATATTATCCAATTAATTAATTTGGAGTTGAGAAGACTCATAGTTTATAAGATAATTGTTACATGCATATAAGGTCAATCTTCTAACCTAGTCTCTCATTTAAACCTAAAAAAAAATGGTCATGAACTTGTTAATAATATGTGATATTAATTGCTAATTTTATCAAATTATAATTGTTTCAAGCTAAATACCCATCATAGGATCTACCAAGTGAAAGGGATCCATTAGCTTTAGGCTCAATTCTTCATTGAATCCTACCAACCTAAATGTTGGAAATTTAAACCTTATCCACCTCATGGTATTTTTATCATAGTTTGATTTAAACCATGGTGATCACAATAGCACTAGGTATCGATTCATAATATAATATTCATTCTCTATTGCATATGTTTGTGGTTACAACCTTAATAACATATACACATATTTATTAATGTTAAATACGAGTACATGCATGCATACATACACACACATTTATAAATGGGTATATATATAAATATGTTTTGTACATGCAAAAACTTGGAGAAGGATATATGAATAATTTGAAAACTCCTCAATAAATAAACAACTAAGCTATTAATCAATTAAGAAAAATCAAGACAAGTTATCCATTTTATCAAAACTTAAGTGAATTAGAGAAATTGGGCTTTTCTAAACAAACATGAAAACAAACTTGGACAACACGTATATAAGAATGGATTGAAAATATACTATTATAGGCCAATATCATGTTTTATGTCATCATATACTAGATAAAAAAGGTGAATAACATCCAAAAAAAATTATTACCCATTTTTTCCTACAAATCAAACAATTGCAAAAAGTATGGATCTTCACTAATATACAATCTTACATATATAGCCCCAACCGATTTACATCAATGTGCAAGAAAATAAACTTACCTTAAATTATTCGGCTTTAAATCACACATAAAATCACTCTTGGTTTTATCTCAACCTCACAAACTCAAAAACATTCTATTAATAAATAAAAATCCTTCTGTTGTTGAAAATACAACTCGAATTGCTTTAAAGCATATCCAAGTCAAGTTGCTTTAAAATAACTCCACACTCCACCTTTTGAGCTACTGGAAATCAACACTCCCTCTTAGCGAGGAAGGTGTTCTGCACAACACCTAACTTATCCTTGAAGAATTCAAACTTACTCTAAGTTATCAAGGCCTTGTTTAGGATATTTGTTATCTGTTTGTCCATAGGAATGTATTCAAGCTTTACTGTCCCCTTCTCCAAATAATCTTTGATAAAGTGGTACTTGATCTCAATGTGCTTTGACTTGTCATGAAACTTTGGATTCTCAAAGAGTTTGATACAACTTTGATTATCATAGTAAATGAATGTGGGATCTAGCTCTTGATCAAAGCTCACCTAGCTAGAAGTGTTTGAAGCCAAATAGTCTCACATGTAGCCATATTGGTTGCCATATGCTTGGCATCCGTAGAACTTAGTGCAACTAACTTCTATTTCCTATTGTACCAGGAGACTGCTCCTGATCCCAAATTGAAACTGCACCCTACAGTGCTCTTCCGGTCAGCTGTATTGCCTGCCCAAACTGCATCGGTAAACCCCTTGAGCTTCACTCCATCCTGTTGAATATACTTCAGCCCATAATCAATTATTCCTCAGAGATACCTCAAAACATGATATGTAGCTATTCAATGCACATATTTAGGTTCCACCATAAACTAAGTGAGTTCACTGCAAAAAAAAATCATGGCCTGGTGTTGACTAGATACATAAGATAGCCTATCAACTGTCTATATAAAGTTGGGTCCACTGCCTATGATTTGGAAGCATCAATCTTCTTCCAGTTTATCACAAGTGGCATGAATATGGGCTTATAGTTCTCCATCCTGAATCACTTTACGATATCAAATAAGTACTTCCCTTGTCCAAGGAACATCTCTCCCTCTTTTTGCCACAAATTCAATCCTAAAAAGTAATGCATCAACCCCAAGTCCTTCATCTGAAAGTCTCCCACAAGATCCTGCTTGCAATGTGCTATGAGCTCCTCTGACCTTGTGAGAAATAGGTCATCAACATACAACACCAATATGAGAATTTTTCCCTTGAACATAGTACAAGTTCGGATTTTTCTCACTCTTGATGAAGCCCACACTCTGCAAGTAACTATTAATATGTGAATACCATGCCTTAGGAGCCCGCTTGATCCCATACAATGCTCTTTCATCATGCATACATGAGAATCCCTCCCATGTGCTTCAAATGCTTCTAGTTGTTCTATGTAAATCTATTCCTCAATCAATCCATTAAGGAAGGTTGTCTTTACATCCATCTGGTGTAGGGGTAACTTTAAGAAATCCCCCCCCTCAGCGAAGGTGTAAAATCCTGGCGAATCTTTCCTTTTATTTGAAAAAATTAGTAATTTTCCCTAGCGAATCTTATGCACATTATTAAAAAAATTGTAAAATCTTGTCGAATCTTAATGAATAATTGTTAAAAATAATAATCACAATGGCGAATCCTAGTGAATAATCACTAAAATGATCAATTATAATGGTGAATCTCTCCTTTAAAAATTTGCATAGTTTGTTGACGCAGTTCCCCCATTTTTAATTTATTTTTTAATATTGAAGTAGGGGCCTGGGGGCGGCAGCCACCGGTGGGGTCAAGGGGCAGCACCCCTTGCGGAGGTCAAGGGGGAAGAGCCCCCTTCTAGGGGTTAAGGGGGAAACACCCCCTCGCGGGGTTCGGGGACAACAACCCCAACACGCTCCAGTTGCGATACATGCGGGGTCAAGGGGCAAAGCCCCTCACCACCAAGCGTAAATTCAATTTTTAAAATGCATTGGAGCACACATGGATGAAGTGTTTTAAAAAATCTCACTTGAAAAGTAAGACTAAATGAAACTTGAAAATTTTACCATTGATTAGCTTTTAAATCGGACGGCTGCAAGTTCATTCCATGAGCGAATATCAACGTGAGTGAACATCATCTGTGGGACACTTAGGGATGTCCCGCCAATACAACGATGATGACGTATGTCATCAACTATTGGCAACAGTGAACGATGGAGATCAAATAGAGCTTTGATCGGATGTCTTTTCGGGAGCTTGGCACGAATATTGTAGATTCCTTTCATGATTCTCTGAAATTACACAAGTGGTGTACTTGTGCCTTGGTGGACCCCAGGTGGAGTATGGAAGCCTTATCAGCGTGAGTGAACATCATTGATGGGACACTTAGGGATGTCCCACCGATACAACGATGATGATGTATGTCATGAACTATTGGCAACAGTGAGTGGTGGAGATCAAATTTTGTGCATCAACAACCTTTTTAAAAGGAACGTGCATATAAAGTCACATAATTGACTTGCAACGATTCAATTAAAAAGCTAATCGATGGCAATAAATAAAAAACCTATTCAAGGCTAAAATATCCCTAAAATGAAAAGGTAAATTATTATTTTTGGCGATATTTCCCAAAAATTAATTGTAGGAATATAAAATTAATGGCGAATATAATTAATATCTGTAATTACAGTATAAAATACTGGCGAATCAGTTCCAATGACACATCGTTTAAAAAATAATGCATTAGCGAATTAATTGAGACAAATTTATTTTTTTGTAAAAACCTGGCGATTCAACATCCTTTCTAACTTGTATTATTCACCAGTTTTGGAGGTCCCAATTTTAAATATTCGTCAATTGACAAAGATTCACCACTAAAGTTTTCCCTAATCTGGTGAATTCTCCAAACGATATGTGTTGCTACATAAATGATAGCTTTTATGGATGAGTACCTAGCTACTGAAGTGAAAGTCTCATCATAGTCAATCTCTTCCTTCCGAGAAAACCCTTAGCCACAAATCGATCTTTGAACCTTTCCACACTACCATCCACAACATGCTTAATCTTATACAACCATCTCGAGCCCACCACAAACTTACCTTCTGGTCATGGTACTACCTCCCACATGCTATTATTCATGATGGAAGAATACTCTTCCACCATGGCATCCCTCCATACTTGCTGCTTGGATGCCTCTTAAAAGATGGAAGGCTCTACTTCAATTAATTCACTCATAAGTGTCACATATTCATAATAACATTTGGGAGCCTTTCTCTATCTGACTAAATCTTGTGGATGACCAACATATTTTTGGGCCTCTCTTAGTGTTTGCTCAACCATGCTGTTTCTCCACTTCTCGGTAAAAGGAATTTGAGGTTGAGAAATTATTTGTTCCTCCTTTTGATCAATTTGCTCGGCCTTCTTGCTTTGCTCTCTAGCTTGTGTGACTAAAGTTTGAGGAACTTGTACTGCCTCAACTGTGGGTGATTGCACCTCCTCGTTCATCAAGTTGCTAGACTTTTGAAGAGCCCTCTCTTCCTCAAACTTCACATCTCTATGAACAACTGTTTTCCTAAAGGTAAGAATGTAAACTCGATAGGGCTTAGAAGTTTCACTATACCCATCAAGGATACCATTCTTTGCAGTTGGTTCCAACTTGGTTCTCTTCTCCATAGAAATGTGAGAATACATAAGGCACCCAAAGATGTGAATGTGCCCCAAATCTGGTTTCTTACCGGTGAATGCCCCTACTGGAGTCAATTTTCCCAACACTTTGTGAGGGCTCCTATTCTGCAAATACATAGCTATATTGCAAGCTTCTTCCCATAAGAACCAAGGTAGATCTTGATCATGAAGCATGGCCTTGGCTGCTCCAATTATAGCCCTATTTTTTTGTTCAACAACCCTATTCTGTTGAGGATTTTATGGAACCGTCAACTCTTTCTTGACACCTTCTTGAGCATAGAAATATTTGAAGGCATTCAAGATATACTCGCCTCCATTATTAGACCTCAGTATCTTGATCTTCCTCCCAGTTTGGTTATCCAAGAGAGCCTTAAACTCTTTGAAACTATTGAAGACCTCATCTTTATTCTTTAGAAAATATATCCATTTCTTCATGGAGAAATCATCGGTGAAAGTAACATAATACTTGTACCCATTCAAGGATACTGTTGTCATGGACCCACACATCTGAGTGTATGATATCCAAAATCCCTTATGAACTAGTGTTACTACTTGGAAAATTGGTCTTCGCATATTTCCCAAGTGCACAACCTTTGCACACCTCATGCTTTTCTATATTCATCTCAGGAAGCACCATCACTATTTCCTTGAGAATATTAAGTGCTACATGGTGAAGGTAAGCCATCCTCCTATGCCACAATTCTCCTAGCCCTATATAGCTATTTACCAATGCTTTCACTGGCTCAAATTGTAATTGAAACAAGATACCATGCTTGACTCCAATCACTTTTGCAACCTTGGAATCCTTGGGAAGAATATAGACTTTTCCCCTCTTAAAGGTCACGAATATAACCCTTGTCTTCCAAAGTAGAAACAAATATTAAATTATGTCATGCTAGGTACATACAACACATCCTCCATCAACAGAGGTTTGTCAGACTCCCTCTAAAACTTGACTGTGGGCCAACACCAATTGCATGTTACTTGGCATTGTCTCCTAGCTCAATATAGAAATCCAAATTCTTCTCCTCCAGCTTGGTGAAACATTCTCTAACTCTTGTCATGTGGCAAGAAGCCCCACTATCAATATACCATACCTTGTTGACAATTGAACTCGAGAGACAAGCAATGAGAGAAAACTTATTCTCAAATCATGATGCAAACTCGTCCACCTCTTCTATAGTAGCAACTTTATTCTTCTGCTTGTCCTTATTTTTCTTATTTGAACACTGACTGACATAGTGACTCAATTGATGGCAAAAAAAAAATTTGATCTTGCTCAGATCTTTCTTCTTCCCACTCTTGGAAGAATAACCTTTTGTTTTCTCTTTATTGGAATTCTTACCCTTTCTTGCAAGAGCAATATTTTATTTATCTTGACCCTTCTTCATCTAATATCCTCAATGAGAACCTTCACAGATCTCCTCCTAAAAAAAATCATCCCAAAGCCTCGCCCAGTCAGGTAGGCATCTTTGTGGACAACACACTTGAGAAACACTTCCCAGTGCTTCAAAAAACCATTCAGGGCTACACACACCAACTCATCTTCAAAAATCATCTCTCCAACAACAACCAACTCATCCCTAACCTGTATTAGCTTGGACAAGTAAGAGGTCACACTCTCACCTTTGGACATCTTGGTGTTATGCAATTTGTCATTGAGCATCATCTTACAACTCTGATAGTCACTTTGATAAAGTTTTATGAGCATATCCCACATATCCTTGGCGGTGTCTTTCCCTAATAGATGAGGAATTAGATGATCTCTTACCCCATCAAGAATAATCCTTTGAGCCTTGGCCTCCTTGACTTCATGCGAATCTAGGGCAATAGGATCATTTTTTGGTGGTATCACCTCTATACTAGCATAGATCCACAACATGTTATCCTTGAGAATGTATGTAATCCTAACCTTCCACTGTAAGAAGTTAGGCATACCCTCAAGCCTATCTTCATATCGAACACTGGTTTTCATAGTCACATAAGAAACTGGTGACGAAGTTTTGATTTTTTTTCTTGAAATCTGTGTCATAAATCTTGGCTTCGTATTCATAGTTTAGAGCTCTGATACCATGTTAATTTCTTATAGCCCAACTTCAGATTAATTGCACAATAAATTCACATAATAGAATAAAAACAATTTAACTATCTGATTTAAAATAATTAATATAGTGGGTTAATTAACAACTAATAACAACAGAGGCAAAAATAACAAGCCAATCATAGATACACAATAACACAAAACTACCCAAGAAACCCCAATATGGAGAAAAACTTGCAAATGTTGGATCTTCTATTTAGCCTGATAGCCAAATTTCTCCACAAATTACAATGTTGGTTTGCTACAACAATCTTACATATATAGCCCTAGTTGATTTACATCAACGTGCAAGAAAAGAAACTTTCCTTACTTTATTAAAATAGAAATCACATAAAGTTTCTCTTGGTTTTATCTCAACCTCACAAACTTAGAAATATTCTATTAATAAATAAAATTTTGTTATTACTGAAAATCCAACTCAAATCGCTTTAAAGAATATCCAAATTGAGTTTCTTTAAAGTTCTTTAAAGCATATCCAACTCGAGTTGCTTTAAAATAACTCCACACTCCACCTTTTGAGCTAGTGAAAATCAGCAACATGGCCGAAATCTAGTCATGAAATGTAAGATACCAAAATGAACCCAAGATTAAAGTACTTTAACTCTAGAATTGAAATCTTTTACTTAGCTAAAATGCATAGGGATCTTGGAGCTCATAGATATATTAGATGCAATAATTTAATTTACATATGTGAGGGAATTATAAACTCAATTTCAAATAGATAATTGATTCCAAACTTAAAGGTTGTTGACTTCTAATGTTTCATGTACATGAACACTTATTACTTGTAGGTTTACTCCAAGATATCATTGGTCAAGATTTATCAATTACTTATTTAAACTTCGGACTTTAGAATTCAAGGACATAATTTGGTAGACATAAAGATATTATAATGCCAAAAATACTCACACTCTTAAGTGTGGAATTTATATTCTATACTTCTTATAATATATCAAACACAAGTTGAATATCTCTCTCTCTCTCTCTCTCTCTCTCTCCCTCTCTCTTTTTGGATACTTTTCAACATGGGATACATCATAAGAAAAGTATTAGTTTAAGGTTCAACTGATAAATCAAGGGATGAAATTTTTCTCGATCAATGAATGGATTATATTTTTCATTGGGCTTGACTACTTGGCTTCCTAATTGACTAAGTATAGATTTCATGAGAAATTAGAAAGACTAGCTCATGTAAAATTCATTCATTCTTTGTATATGATGTAATTATGAATCCTAACATAATAGTGGAGGCGTTAGAGCCTCTATCTTATAAGATGTAGTGTCAAATATTATACCCTATGCCAATTTCACACTTCTGCATTGTGCTTGATGCATTTATGATAAAATCCATAATTAGGATTTCACGATTTTGATCTTATGGATGGTAATGATGAGGCATTTGTAGCCTATGGTTTGAATTTCGAAAGAAATTGGTCAAAAAAATTGCAACGTGAAGACGTCTCACTAAAATCCAAGATTCAAACGAGAATATCCCATACAATCCATTTGTGATGCATGTCATGGAGTGCCCAAATACGATTGTAACGATTATTCCCACCTAGCTCAAGAATAAAAATTGCTTCTCTTCCTCATCTAATTTTTTTTTTTCCGAACTTTTTGATGGGAGCTCTCTATCATTCTTTCTATAATGATTTTTTGTCAAAATTCTCTCGTCTTAGATATTTGCAGTAGCAAAGACTCCTCTTGCACACAATCTCGTCATGACTATCATTTCAAGAGAGAGGCCATAATTGCTAGTAATGCTCTCTTGCTTGTTATTTAATCAATCTGATCTATTATCACACTTAATTGATCTTGTCTAGATTCTCCTTATCGTGATAGGGGTTCCTCTCCATAGCGGAGTTTGTTTCTATCACATATTTATTTTATATTTTATGCATCTCAATCTTGTTTGGCTATCCATGGAGGTGGAAACAAAAAAGTAGTGGATTGATTGAGGCAAATGCCTATACAACATCAACATTTTTCCTCATCTCCATGTGTGTAGGTGTTGAACAAGTCCGAAAAATAAAGGACTTCATTATGGTAGTTTATGGGCTTTAGCCATACAGACAAAAAAATGGGTGTGCAAACATCCTTGCAATGCACTAGCATCCAAGACCTAGATTTGCCTGATTGGTATCATATTCTATATATTATATTTTCTATTTTTTAGACTAAATATATTTATCATTCTATATTTGTATTTTTTTTTAAACAATTAGTTATATTCATTGTTATCTTAGATTATATTTTAGTTTTAAAACATCTCTATTTCCAATTCACTTGAGCCGGGTCAATTGAAGTAGTTGAGAGATAATTTTCTTTTTAATATCCCATTATCTTGAGAGTAGCAAATTCCCTCCTCTACATTTTTGGTGAAACCAACATGAACACCTCATGTCAAATCTTTTTGTTCAAAGTTTTAATGCATTTGATAATGTCTTCTCAAAGAAGGATTTTGATATGCTAGAGGATTCCCTGGATGATTTTGTAGAGGCATCTCCTATTCAAAAATGTGTTATACCAACTCCACCCTTAGAATCTCTTTCCTTGCAGGGCGAGAAGTTTGTAATGTGATCGCAGTCTCTATTGCCCTTGAAATGCGTAAGAGACCAATAATTTACATGAATTTGGCTACTTCTTATCCAAAAAGAGTTCATTCTATCTATAGTGTTCCAATTAATAATAATTCTCCAAATATTTACACAAGGTATAAGTAGTTTAAAGATTATTCTTATAATGTAGTAGCTCATACTTATAATACTAGAAAGAATAAAAAAGTGTTAATCAACCTACTTCTTTACCATCTTCTCAATTCGATCTTCCTTAAACACCGAAACCTCCAACCAAGTAACAAAATGGATATGATCTTATCAAGTAACTTTGAGTTATTTCTGCTAAGATCTAAATTTGAGATTTGCTTCAGATTGCTCTAATTTATCAAGGTATGCTTCGGGAAGCTCTTCAAAAGATTATTTTACCTTCTTCTACTAGGGCGACGAATGTGAATGCGTTGATAGATCATATTCAAGTAGATTCACCAAATATTACTTTCTATCTACATGAACTCTCGTCTCCAAAAGTGTGAAATCAAGCAAAATCATTGATGATAATTGTTTGCATTAATAATGTTAACATTAGGAAAAATATCATTGATACTTGTTCAACACTCAATGTTTGTGGGTGATCCCACAATAGTGGGTTACACTTTTTGGCCAAACTTAACATTAAACTGAACTTTTTTATCTAAATCTTTACTTTCAAACACCTATAGTCGCTAAACCATGAGGAATTTTAAGATGATGCAAACTAGTGATTTGTGACATTTTGTGTGTAGATTTTAACTATATATATTTTTAAAATTTTTGGAATCAAATTGTATTTCTTTTTCCATCTCCTTTGAAAACTAGTTTTTAACAGTAAACACCATTTTTAAAGAGATGTTCACTGTATAACACATAACTTTTTTTCTATGAAGGATAAAATTCTATTTTTTTTCAATTCAAATATGTAACTATGACATCTAGCACCTTCATTTGGTTTCATAGTGTTTTTTGAATTTTTTTATTAATTAAGTTTTGAAGTCAAACTAATTACAATTTAGACATAGGTGGACCATATAACACATAATTTTTTTGTATGTATTGAAATTCAATTTTTTTTTGTTGGATCGAGGACATCGATACCAAGCACCTAGATATATTTCAATTTTTTTTTGATAATCTGCTATTTTCCACATGTGGAGAACATAGAGCTTGATTTTCGATGAAAAATCTATGTTTAATTAAATTAAAAAAATATATAATAAAACCAAAATTTATTAAAATTATACTTGATGGAGCGCTCATTTTGAGGACTATAATAATCCAATTGGATTTTTCAAATTGATTCCATTTTCATCCTCAACCCGAACTTTGAAACTCAAAAAACATAAAATTGCAGATGGAGGGGGCAAGGGCAAAAAAGGGGGGTTCTAGCAAATCCCCCTTTGCTAGAATTGGGGGTTTGCTAGAAGGGGGGATTTGCTAGAACACCCTAAAAAAGTATTAAATTTAAAAAAAATCCATTTTTTATTCAAAAAAATTGTTGACATGGGGTTCGAGTGAACCCCCCGAAAATGTTTTTTGAGCACCCAAGAAATTTTTGTTCCTCAATGCAATAGTAACCCACTTATGTGGGGTCAACCTTGCAGTATCGGCCTACTGCCTAAAGTTAAAGTTGACTCAAGTTCTATAGTTGCATCTTCTTTATTTATTTGTGGTTTTGATAACATCAGTTGACAAGCTTTGGGAAATGCTATTTTTCCCAAGTTAAAGATAGGACCAGTCACTGTTCCTACCCTAGTGTATGTTATGCTAGGAAATTTACCATATAATCTCCTCTTGGGTAGAATTTATATTTATTATTTAGGAGTAGTTACTTCTACCCTTCATGGTTCTGTTAAGTTTTTTTAAACAATTAGGCAGTTATGATCAAGGTTGACCTTGATGCTATGCATTTATGTCAAATGACAACAACTAGTCATGCCTAGATTATGCCTACCTTTTAGAATTACATTTTGTTATTATCTTCTAATGTGTTGATATCCAAACCTATGGTATATTATATAAAAGATACCCCTGAGAATAATGTCTTTGAGAAGATCCTCCTAAAGAAGAAAGTCCTAACTCTACTCTTCCTACTTATCCTAAACTGAATGAATGTTTGGGTTACTATTAGGGATCTTTAGACTTAATTGAATCTTACGTCAAGGAGTATAAAGTAGATCCAATCCACTTATATATTACAAAAATATCATTCACCTTGCTAAGAAGGATGATTGTACCTCTATAAGGAAGGGTAATACTTATAATATTGATTATGCTCTTTATACTATTCCTCCTTCCTCTTAGTAGTTGTAATCGTGTTATGAACCGAGATTTAATATTCTTTCTAAATTAGATTATGGAGATAAAGGTTGCAAGCATAATGAACAAATTATTAAAGTCCCTTTAAAGGATAATCCGCATAAATCTAAAACCAGTCTTGGATATCACCCCACAATGTCTAAGGAAAAACCATGGTTGAATGTCAACATGGTTTTTCCAAGCTTCTTCATCTTAAACTTTTTCATCCAGAATATATTAAAAGAAAAGTAGAGTCTAATGAAGTTCCTCTAGACATTTTATCTTCAGAAGAAGCTCTAGAATAATTCTTGGATGTTTATTTTGATCTTCCTTCACATCACCATAAGTGTTGATTCTTGTCTCTTCAATTGTTGAGCATATATTGGAGAGTCCGCTATGAGTGCTAATAAATAAATTCCTTTTTATTATGATGGTGAAAACATGTCCATGCCACATCCTAAAGATCACAGTACTCTCATTAAGGGAGATACTTCCAATGTCCTCATGGATCCAAAGTCTTCTATAAAGGCGATTAAGATTAGAAAATGCCCTTCTTCAGAAGAATCTAAGTCACATTTCAATATCTTTCATTATTATCCTAATATTTTTACTTAGTTGTATGAGGACATTCTTGGTATTGATGCATCCATTGTGGTTCATAGTATCATTCTATGCCTCAATGCCAAGCCTATCAAGCAAAAGATTCGTAAGATGAATAAGGTTACCTTGTTAGTAAAGATTGATATAGAAAAACTCCCAAGAGTTAGTTTTATCTGTCCCATTGACTACTCACTTTGGATTTTTAAAATCATCATTATTAGAAAACCTGATGGCCGTTTTCATTAACTTTCATGATCTTAATAAGGCTTCTCTTAGAGATAATTTTTCATTACCAAATATTGATATGATTGTATATTTGACTGTAGACCATATCTTACTTTCCTTTATGGATGGATTCTCAAGATCTAATCAAATCCTTATTAATTTGGAAGATCAATACAAGACACCATTTACAACCCCTTGGGGTACCATTTGCTGTGTTCACATCGTTTAGGTTAAAAATGTTGGAGTAACCTATCAAGGTGCGATGAATCTAATCTTTTATGATTTCATTCATAAGATCTTAGAAGATTATGTTGATGATATCTTGGCTAAGTTTGTAACTCATCAAGATCAAGTTAAGAATATTCATCTCATTTTTGAAAGGCTTCAACTTTATAAGATGAGATTAAAACATCTTAAGTGTGTCTTTGGCATAGATGCCAAAAAACTATTGAGGTTTATCATCTCTCATCATGGAATCAAAGTTGATACAAGCACAATCAATAAAATCATTTACATTACTCCATTTAAGAACATCTCTCAAATTCATAGTTTGCAAGGGAAGATTCAAGCAATTCATAGATTCATATCTCAATTGGTTGATCTTACCATTCCATTCACATATTTTTTGAAGAAAGATGTATACTTTTGATGGGATGAAAAGTGTCAAGAGGCTTTTGAATCCATCAAAAATTTTACTTGGCCAATCCTCCCATATTAATGTTGACTATGCAAGATAGACCCTTTCTACTATATATTTTAGCATTGTATTAGGCTTTAGCAACTTTAGTAGCTCAAAATGACAATGATGGTAAGGAAAGAGTAGTCCATTACATTAGTTGTATTCTAGTTGACTATGAAATTCACTACTTTCAATAAAAAACAATGTCTTGCTCTCGTCTTTGCAATGCAAAAGCCAAGACACTATATTCTCCACACAAAGACTCTTGTGATAGTTAAAATCAATCTTCTTAAACACTTATTTTATAGAGCTGATCTCTCTGGGAGGCTAGGTGATGTTTTTATCTAAGTTTAATAAATTAAATTCATTACTTTGAAAGAAATTAAAGGTCAATTTGTCATTGATCCGTTAGCAGAAGATCCCTCACTTAATGCCTCCCCTAATCTAGACATGTTCCCAGATGAGAATATGTTTACTTTGAATCATGAGCCTGTATGGGAAATGTATTTCAATGGATCGAGATGTCAAACTGGATCTAGAGCAGGTGTAGTCCTGATCTCACTTGGAGGAAAGCCAAATCCTCTTTCCTTTTGGTTAGAGTTTCATTGTACAAATAATATCACCGAGTATGAAGCCCTTATTGCTGGTTTGCTTGTCGCGATAATCTCTAAAATTAAACACATCCATAATCATGGTGATTTTGAATTAATTATAAATTAGTTTACGAGAATGTATTGACCTAAGCATGTTAGTTATCTCAGTATCGAGATTTGGATTTATCTTTTCTCAATCACTTCACTTTCTATCCCTTGTATTCCCTAACTATAATACATATGATTACTACTTCATGGTCCAAATTATCCACTCTCTTGATGTCTTAGATAAACCCGAACTTGATAATCTTATGTGTGCATATAGACTCAAGGGAATGGCATTCTCATATCTATAACTATCTAAAAATAAAAATATTTCTTGATGATACAAGTAAGAATAAGTTTGTGTCTAGATATTAAAGCTTTTAGCCCATTATATCATCTTGTCTAATATTATTTAACTCAGATCTTATAATGGTCTTCTTCTTCTTCAATGTCTCACTAAGGTTGAGATACCGCTTGCCCTTTAAGAATCTCATTTTGACTCTAGGGGTGGAAATTTTGGTGATAAATCCTTAGTGCACAAAATTATACACATGGGATATTATTGGAAATGATGGAGCAAGACTCCTTTGCCTTTGTCAAGAAGTGTTCTCAATATCAACAACATAGCAATCTTATTTGAGCTCCTACACAAGAACTCTGTATCCAAGCTTCTCCTTGGCTTTTTTAAACATGGGCTTTGGATATTATTGGAAAGATATCACCCCCTTATTTTAAGGGACATACCTTCATTGTAACAAAAAAAAATTACTTTTGTAAGTGGGTTGAAACTATCCCACTTTGATCTACTAACATTGAAGCAATCTATAAGTTTCTTCTAAATAACATAATTTCTCGCTTTGGATTGCCTTCTATCCTTCTCTCTGATAAGACATGTCATTTAAGAAAAAGGAGGTAAAAAAATTCATGGAGAAATTTCATATTCAACATCGATTCTCCACACCTTATTATCCTTAGTCCAATGGCCAAGTTTAAGTGTCAAATAAAATTATTGAGTAAATTTTGTGCAAGATAGTTAATAAGAATGGTAAACATTGGCATACTCAATTGACTTAAGTGTTGTGGGCTTACCGCATGAGTGTTTGTCTGACTATTGGTACTACTTCATATAACCTTGTATATGGTGTCGATGCCATTATGTCTTTAGAGTTGGAAATTCTATCTTTATGAGTTTCCTTTAGAGGGTTGGTTGACGATGACACTTATCGTGCCGATTGCCTAAACCGAATTGAGTTTCTCAATGAGTGTCGATTAAAGGCCCTTGAACACCTTCAGGATTACAAAAAATATTTATCAAAGCATTACAATCAAAATGTCCTTTCTTTTACTTTCAACATTGGTGATATCATTCTCTATGTGAAACATATAAATGTAAATGTGCCACTTGACCAAAAAGGATAATTTAGTCCTAATTAGTTAGGTCCATACATAATCAATTTTTTTATGGTTTTGGTGCTTATGGATTTTTCAAAATGGATGATATACCATTGAAATAACCATTCCAAACTTTGCACCTGCATTAATACTATGAATATAATTCATTTATGTGTTGTGTATATGACACTCGACTCTTCTGAGAGTTGAAGTATGCTATGTTATGGCATTCCTTCATCAACACATTCTTTGTTTATTGTGGTATGATGCATACATATATGGTTAATATCTCTAAACAGGAATTAGGAGTGTGTGTGTATTTTGAAGTCTATGCATTGTCAGTCAATAATATCAATTTATCTTATTATTAAATTAACCATTTCTTTATATATATGTGCAATGTATTTATTAACTAACATGTTTATTTAATTCACATGTCTTATTTCAATGAACATCTATAACATCATATCATATGTATTATATCATCACATCATTTTATTAAGCATATGTTTCACATGTGTTTAGTTAAACCGTGATAGCATCTAATATAATCATGCATTCAAAACATACATGAATCAAAAGCATATATTAGAACATAAGTCATAGTCAAATCAAAATATCATATATATGTGTGTGTGTGTAAAGGTCTCAATGTATATGTGTCATCATCACTACAACAAAATGTGATGTTTGTATACATGTATATGACTATATACATCCAAAAAATACTATACATCATCAACTCTATACAATATCTACATTAAAATATTTATACAATACATATGTCTTTGTCTTATCCACCTAGAGCATGGGTCTTGAAGCCTTGTGGTGTTGGTGGATCTAGATCTAGGTGTTGTGGTTAGTAAATTTATACATGGGATTGAGATCGAGAAACTAATCTCAAGATTGATGAACACAATCCTCTCAACTTCCCTCTTAGTCTTGTGATCTACTCTTTGGGTAGTGATCTGGTTCCATAGAGTGTCCTCTCTCTAACTTTTCACTCTTCATTGTAACATCATCAATGAGCTGATCCACTCAAGGACGATCAAGGTTCATAGGGGCTCTGGTCCACGTAGCTTCATCTTCCCTCTTGAGATCCTTAACCTTGATTTGAAGGGTGTCACATGCCTGCTCAACACTCTCTCCCCTTGTCACATCTAGGTCTTTCTCATTAAGGATGGTGTAAAGTTCCATCACTCTTTGGTCCCTCTAACCCATCATCATGCTAAGATCAAACTCTCTTTGTATGAGCTCCACTCGAGTCTCCTCATACACCATCCTAAGTAGTGCTACAGGATTGAACAAGTGGATATGCCTCACTATGGTCGGTAGGTGTCTAGTATGGGACCCTGAGTTTGTACTGTTGGTACCACCTTTACCAATTCTCAGATAAATAAGTTAAGTGACTCATGTGAAAACTACAAACATAGAGAAGGGGACATGTATCAATACTATATCATGATAATCTGTTGGTGTGAATAAATGTCTCGTACCTAGCTAATTCACTCACTAGGTAATTAAGGGACATATTCACATAGTTAAGTTTACTTAGGATAAAAGATTCTTTCTAGAAGTCTTAGTTGACTTTTCTAGAACTTATATTATCTAACTAGTATTTCTTGATTCCTAGGTAGTTAGTTTGTTAGTTGTCTCATGTCATAGGATTAAGACACTTGTCATGATCTTGTCTAATCCTACATCTCAACCTTGCCTTTATAAGCAAGGCATCTCATGTACATTTGGATCAACTCAATCAATTCAATCTTGCATTGTGAAGCAATAGTTCTTGCCATTGTCTATCTTGTGGAAGTGGTTTTGGTCTAGCAACTATTCTTGGGGGTGTTGGGGAGTCACCATTTTCTCCCACATGGTATCAGAGCTCCAATGTTGCAAATTCCTTCCCAAATTTGAGGGTTTCATGTTGGCTTGAAGATTTTGATGGGTGCATTTTGGGGTTTCAAGGACCTCACGGTTGAATCCAAGGCATCGAAGAATGTAAATTTTCCTTTTGTTTCGTCAAAATTGGTTATTTAATAACATTTTATTGTTTCCAAAGTTCATGATAGTTAGTATGCAAGATTTTTGGAAAAATTGTGTTC
The DNA here is from genome assembly GCA_007115665.2 of Sequoiadendron giganteum. NCBI lineage: Eukaryota > Viridiplantae > Streptophyta > Pinopsida > Cupressales > Cupressaceae > Sequoiadendron > Sequoiadendron giganteum. Next base: position 145,652,578 of record CM021101.1, read on the forward strand.
AAATTTTTACATCAACGTTTCGGATCATACTCCATGATCCATCATCAGGATGTCCAACAGATAGAGAGAGAAGTGAAAAAGAGTAAGCAAACTTGGATATAAAAAGGCGAGGAAAGAGGAGAGGAGGGGAGGTTGAGATGTACACAATCCAAAAATTGATGGAGAAAGATAATGATTTGGGGACAAAATAAAAATGAACAAATGAACAAATGTATTATGTAAACTACAAATTAATAAAATTTGTTAAATAAAGAAATAAAACTTAAAAGAAAATAAACAAGAAATAACAAAAAGGAGGTGAAAGAAAATAAATAGATAAAGACAATGAATGCAAGGAGATAAAAAAGAACAAGTCATAAGAGGGAAAAAAGAAAAAAAGAGAAAATAAATAAAGAAAAGAAAAAATAATAAAATAGAATCATAAAGCAAAAGGAAATTTAAAATGTAAGAGAAAGCCAAAAATAGAAAACAAGCTAGAAAAAAAAGAAGAAGCAAGGAACAAAATAATATAAATAAAATGAATACAAGAACAAAACCAACAAGGTAAAACAAAAGAACAATAAAGATTTAAAAAGGCCAAAGAATATAAAAATAATTAAAAGACGAAAAATGTCAAAGAAGCAAAAAAAATTTAAAAAACTTAGTAAAAATAACAAATAAGATTGAGGATAAAACAAAAGTAAAAAGTAAAAAATAGAGAAAAATAACATCAATTAATTTTATAGTTATGGTTTGGTAAATGATGAGTAAAATAATACAAAAAAGCTACAAAATAAAGAGATAAAACAACAAGAGAAAAGAATTAAGATGAGGGAAACATAAATCTGAAAACAAAACACAAATAATGAAAGAAGAGGAAGAATAAGACAATTTTTTTTTAATGAAAATGGATAAATATATAAAATAAAGCATATAAGAACAACAAGGAAAAAAAACCAGAACCAGAGTAAAAAGATAAAAATAAAGAGAAAATTAAAAAGGAAGAAAGAACAAAAGAACCGAGAAAAGTAAAAATAAACCGAATATATATATATATCAATCAAAGAGGAAAAATCAAAGAAAGGGAAATATAAGACCATAAAAGAATAATATAAAACATTTAAAGAGCTGAAAAAATAAAATCTAGACAGTCTAACGAGGAAATAAAGGAAACAACAAAATAAAAGGAAACAAAAGTACAGGGGAAAAAAAGGGGGGGAAGGAGAGAGACGAGGAGAAAAACAACACAAGCCTAAAAGGATAAGAAGAAGAGAAGGGCGAGGGTGGCACAGGAGAAGGGAGAGAAGAAAAGTCAGAAAGGAAAAAAAGGGGGAGGAAAAGGAGGGAGCGAGAGGGACAAGCCAATGGTGATGAGGGCGGAAAAGGAACCGTACGAAGAAAATACAAGGATTGGGAATGATTTCGAGAGAGGGCATTAAGGCTATAGAATGGGGGTTTCCAAGAGAAACTTAGAGCCCAACCCCCATCCCGGTTAAGGTTGGAGGGGTGATTGTTGATTTCAATGGCCTCTTTGAGCTTTCTCTTAAAGAAGTTGTCTTCTTTGAACATGATTTTGGTGTCTTCTAAGGCGATGTGATGCTTCATTTTAAAAGAGTTTTCAACAAGAGCGAATTTCGAGATACGATCATGCCTTATGTCTGCACAATGTTCTTTGATTCTTGTGTTGAAGGAACGACTTGTTTCCCCAATGTAGGGAATGCCAAAAGAACATAGGACTTTGTAGACACCGGATTTGAGGAAATTATCTTGGGGGTTTTGGGGGACAAGATGCAATTTCTTACAGTGAAGATAGGCTTGAAAGTGCAATTGATACCCTTTTCGAGAAGGATCTTCAAAATTATGTTAGAGACACCCTCAACATAAGGGAGGGTTGCTAGAGGAAGGGTAGAGGGAGGATGGGCAATAGGCTTGAGGGTGAGCCTAGCCTTGGCTTGGTTGATTGCCCTGTTGATATCCTTGTTTTTGTATCCATTTAGAGAGAAGACCTGGGTGAGGTGGGCTAACTCTTTTTCAAGGTGCTCATTATCACAAATAACGAAAGCCTGGTAAGCCAAGGTTTTGAGGACTCCAGATTTTTGGTTGGGGTGATGGTGAGAGGAAGAGTGAAGGTAAAGGTCAGTATGAGTAGATTTTTGAAAGATGGAATCAGATAAAGAAGCATCTGCTTTTTTGATGAGAAGAACATCAAGGAAAGGAATTTGGTTGTCAGTTTCAATTTTCTTGGTGAAAGAGATGTGAGGAGATAAGTTGTTCAAGTGGGAATGGAATTCTTCAAGTTTCTCACGACCATGAGACCAACATATATTGGTGTCATCTACATAACATTTCCACCACTTGGGTTTGAAGGGAAACGAATAGAGGGCGACATCTTCAAAGTGATCCATGTAAAGGTTGGCCATAATGGGAGAAAGAGGGGAGCCCATAGCAACTCCATCCACTTGTTCATAAAAAACATCATTGAAGGAAAAGAAGGTAGATCAAAGACATAACTCAACTAAGGAAGCAATTTCATGGCTTGCCTTTTGTTTGATAAGCTCAATTGAGTCATATAAGGGGACTTTGGTGAAGAGAGAAACACCATCAAAGCAGACAAGAATATCATTTTCATCTAGTTTCTTGTCTTTGATGAGATCCACAAAATGGGAAGAGTTTTTTACGAAGGAGCTAGATTTTCCAATGAGAGGAGAGATAAGTTTAGCTAGATGGGAGGCCAATTTGTAGGTAGGGGAATTAATAGTATCGACTATGGGTCTGAGCGGGATACCTGCTTTATGGATTTTAGGAACCCCATAGATACGAGGAACCACCTCTTTCGAGGGGTAGAGCCATTTTTGGTGTCATCTTTAAAGGATGACCCAGAAATGGTAGCTTTAACCTTCTTCATCAATTTGGAGGTGGGATTGGAATGAAGGACTTTGTAGCTCTCAGTATCTGATAAGAGGAAGTGCATCTTGGACAAGTAATCTCGTTTGTTCATGATCACGGTAGTGTTTCCTTTATCAGCCCTGGAGATGACTAAGTCAAAATTTCTTAAAAGACTCTTGAAAGCGAGGAGCTCAGACCTAGGAATTTTGCGCTTGGGGGGTTTAGCATGCCTAAGAGCAACGACACAATCTTGATGGATCTCTTCTGAAACTTCATTTGGAAGAGATTGGACTACCTTTTCAATTTCCATGAGGAAGTCTATGACTGGAATACGATGAGGGGAGATAACAAATCCCATGCCTCTTTTTAGAAATTTGTAAGCAAGAGGACTTAAACGAGTGTCTGAAAGGTTAATGACCAATTTTTTTTCCCAATCATGAATGTTGTGGAGGTCTTTGGTATTGACCTTGGACCCATTGGATGAGAAAGAAGGGATGCACGAAGGTGAGAAGACTGGAGGGACATGGGGGAGGTTTGAAGAATTGATGATGGGAGAGGAATGATCGAGACAAGAGATAGAAGAGACCAGAAGCTAGGAAGGGTGGTGAGAGGGGACAAAAAAAGAGGACGAGATTGGGTGGCCAGTCACGAGGGGATCCAATGTAAGATTCAAGGAGGAGGGAGGGAGTTGGAGGGTGGTTCAAGGATTGACATTCGATGGGTGGGATTGGTTGCCAGTAATTAATTTGGATTGAGAAGAATGACTACTGTTGCGAGGGGAAGTACAAGAGTAAATGTTGATGTTAGAATTAAAAGAAAGAGACCAATGACAAAAGGGGAAAGATGAGGTTGACAGAGGTTGCGTACCTGGAGCGAGAAGATGAAGACCATTGGAAAAACTACGACGTTCAAACTCACTACTGAGATTCTCAGAGGAAGAAGCTGATTCAACTGGTTTATGTGCAGGACCAAGAGCTGTACCATGATGCCCAAGGGTATCACAACTCTGGGAAGTGTTGTTGAGATGACTTGACGGAGATGTTGACATTGTAGATTTAAGAGTTGAATCATGAACTATTTCTGCTACCAACATATCGCCTTTAGAACTAGTTGGAGGTGAGCCAAGGATCAAGTCTCCAACCAACAAATCACCCTTGGAGATAGCTAGAAGGGAGTGAAGTGCCGAAGGCGGATGATGGTTGGAAACACGACCAAGGTGAGAAGAGAGAAGAAGAGGCAAAGTAGGAGCAGGAATGAATGAGTCTGGGGAGTCCAAATTATGCCGAGAAGCCTCCATACGGTTGAGGTGATATTTTGGTAGTGGAAAGAGTTCATGATTCAACCTTTAAATTTGTAATGTCAACGTCTCCCTCAAGTCGTCCCAACAACGCTTTCCAAAATCATGATTCCCTTGGGCATCATGGTACAACTCTTGGTCCTACGCATAAACTAGTTGAATCAACTTCTTCCTTTGAGCATCTCAGTAGCGAGTTTGAACGTTGTGGTTTTTCCAATGGTCTTCATCTTTCCGCTCTAGGTATGCAACCTATAATGCCTTGATGTGGAACCCAAAAAATGTTATGACAATCAATAAACAACAATTTTTTATTTTTATTTTTTGAATAGATAACATGTGACAACAACATCCATAAACATTCTAGGTTTCCACAACGACGCTACTATGGATAACAACAATACAATACAATACAATAACCATGTAATAATAACCATAAGAGAATTCATGTCCAGATAATATAATAATAAGAGCTAAATACAATAGTCGAGATTATGTCAAATCTCTAAATAAAACAATATATATACAAGGCATCTCATGTACATAATGAGTGCGATACAATGAAGAATGAGATGAGGAAAAATAAGACGTCCACACCACGAATTTTCCAAAGGAACTAAACTTCATAACCGCTATGCAATCTGGATTCAACCAAGAAAACCTGTCATAAACAAAATACTTGATGGGGACCCAATGGAGTTGTTGCACGTTCCTCCCAACCGTGTGGTGATCGAAAGCCCAGCCCCCATGCTAGGAGACATAACAAGTCCTCATGTCAAACTGACCTCACAAGGGATCAATACAATTACAAGGTTGAGTCACAGGACAACTCGAGAACCAGTCAAAGACAACATAAAACTACAAAACCCCAGTGGTGACTCACAACAAAAAAACTCACAAGGTGTACTAGGATAAGAGTGTCATCATATGTGTGGGATAAGTTACCTTGGGTAGCCTTCCTAGGTTACCGGCCCTCTATAGGAGTTACCCTAGCAACCTCTTATGACTCACAGCCCCTATACGTACTATGTGGCCTCAAATCACTCCTCAAGAAGATGAAGTGTTCAAGTTGCTATTCCAAGCCTTCTCAAATTGCTTTAACCGAAATGAGCGTTAAAATCCAAGTTGAGGTAAACATTATCTTGTAAGGTTTATTATAGTACCCAAACCCCTACAACATATTTTAATTATCACTTGTTAACAAACTTCCGATAGGTTACCCCTGCAACCTCTTCTGGGTCCGGCTCCTAATGGAAGCCACTCTTCCTAAGGTACAACTCCACAAATGGATTACAACAAGGAGGCAATAATACATGAACATGATCTTCAAACAAGGACCTATAACCAATTGATCCAAAAGATAATTCTTACTTAAAAAAACATTACAAAAACCTCCGCAAACACGTAATCATATGATACAACATCTGCCCAAACAATAAATTGAGCATAAATCACATTACCAAAAGACAAACAATCAACATGTCATAACTTAGCAACAACTAGCAAAACCTCTGGGAATCCACCAAAACAAGACCCTTCCATAATCAACATAATTAATACAATCCAACCATTCTCACAAGATACCAATAAATCAAGAATAATGCAACTTAATTTGAGACATTAAAAAATACAATTATGATCTATATTCGTGAATTTATTGTAGATTACTATAATTAATAATAATCTTTATTCTAAATAAAATTAGTTTTAATTGATAACTCAAATTACAATTCCAACATATATAAAATACTTGTCCAATTATTGCATCTAATTGGGATCAAAATTTCTTTAAATAAAACTTAATTAGAGATAATTATAACAATATAATTTAACTCACTATTTCAATTCTAAACTGAACATAGACTAATCTTAATCAAAAGTTTATAATTAAATATAACAATGCATCAATATTAGTGATAGTAATTTAAATTATTAATAACATTAATAATTTTGATTATTAATTCACGAATATTAGTGTTAGTAATATGATTTATTAATAACAATAAGAATTCGGAATATGAATTCATGAAGAGATAATAGAATAACATATAAGTTAAAATATCATAACCTAAACTCTAAGTTCTGACTACTTTCAATGATCAAGGAACGTACAGTTAATGACATGCAAACGACTAACACTCCTTACACCATGTCAACAATGAGTCAACAACCAAAATATAACAGTTGAGTCGGTGATCTCACCACAAGACTACGACATAAGAATGTTTTGGCATGCATTTAGCATGCAACCACCGCTAAGGAGAGAACAAAACAACTGTTTGCACAAACCTAGGTTCGACAACAAGTAAATAAAGCTTTAGCGATGCACTAAAAGAGTCATGGGCACGAATTCAGACACTCGACCGCCATACAAAGGTTTCTTCAACAGTAGGTCGACTGAAGAAGGAAAATAGGTGACCAAAACATTAATGGTTTAAATATATCGTGATTGAAACCTACGAACTGATAACTAAAATATATTAAACCAGTTGAATGCCGAAAAAGCTAAATAAATCCCCAAGAATGGGTAACTTGCAACTTCAACCAGACCATACATTGTACACACAAAAAGAATGACTCCTAAGGAGAAATGACGACAAGAAGTAACACGTAAACCCGACAATACATGAGAATGTTTGGACAACTCCCATCAACAAAACCTCCTGCTGCGTCGATAGTATTTAACAAGGAACATGCTATAATAATTGAACCATACAAGATATGTCGAATCCCATAATTGATAAAAGTTATCACAGGAGGACGATTCGCCAAAACAAAGAGACTAATAATGCCTATTCAGATAGAAGATTCTCTAAATCATAACAGTCTATGCAAAGTACGTGCAAAAGGAAAGACTCCTTTCAAGACAGAAGACTAGCAGCTAAGACAAAACCATACAGGACTGCTACAACCAAGATCACCATATTAACAATACAAAACCAGTGTTTAGAAATCTCCACGCCAAGACTACCGAAAATGATGGTCGTTCTCACATTTAAAAAAAAAAAGGGATAAATAGGCCATGCAATGAAGACAAAGAGTTTCCTATGCATGCGGAAAAACATGCACTACCAAAACAGGTAACAGTGTATCAAAATTTGAGAGCAAGGGTTTAACGATTTCCAGATACAAACAAATGGTTAAAGAATGAAGGAAAACCATAGCGCAAGAATGAACAAAGAGATTAATATATCAGATTCCAAGATACTGAGATTGCTTGACAGAGACAATGTTATTCCTTCTTTATTAATTTTTTGTAACAAAACCTATTTCATAACACTATTTTTGTTTCTTAGCCAAACACAATGATTTGCAAATATCCATAAACTAACATGTTTCATTTTCTATGGTGAAAACAAGGATTGAAGACTAAATCTTTACAACATATTAACATGTTTACAATAAATACTTTGAATTTAAATAAGAAAAGAACCTGGAAGCGTTTCCTTGAAACGAAGAACGAAATCAACAAAACACTGAAGATTCAAACTTTCCTCTATCCACGATCAGAAACACAGACTTGAACGATATTTTCAGCTACTTTATCAATTCCACAAATCCAACAATTCCAAAAATAACTTTTGAAAACAATCTTTATCTTTCCTATTGTTCTACATCCAAAATCTGTCTATCCAAGAATGATCTTTTTTCCAGATTATCTCCATTTATAATTATTCCCAAATCTCAATTTTAACTTTTGTTTCAGCATGCAATGCATGCATTAACTCAACAGACACAAAAGATTAACAAAATATTCAACTTAAGATCATAACTCATGTTCTATTTTTGAAACGTAACTTTGAATAATTAAATCAATTTACAATTCATTGCTCTTTTCGAAACAAGATATTTTAATATTTAAATTTACTCACATAATAAACTAAAATAACTTCTTTAATTTAATTACATCATTAAATCCAAATAAAGCAACATTAATATTAATTAAAACATTATAATAATTCAACTTAACAGAATATAAACATTGCAGACTTAATTATAAACAAACAACTGCAAACATGCTACGAACAGGTGACAAGACTACAAGGGTGACGACGGATGCTCGTTCTTTTCAGAACGAAGGCTAAGGATAAAGGACAAGTCTATCTCCCATCAATATTTCCATTGGGTCATGGCATGCTTACACTAGACCAGCAGGTGGAGTCGATACATGTACCTGCAAGCTATGTACACTGCACGATTAATCCAACATGTATAAATATGAAAGCACACCATGAAGAAGAATTATGACACAGCAAAGCACTCACTGTTGAGTACTGATAAATCGTCTTCTTCACCGAATGACATAACATTTAACTAACATAACATCATAGAGTGTAAAACATAACATCATATATAATTATCATAAATGTCGCCTCATGAAAGTAACCATCACATCAAATAATATAGTGTATCATCAAATGAGTTTCACAACCAGTCATGTAAATCATGACATAAAACATCGTACAACATAATATCAAAGGTCTATCTGCTAACTGTATAACAAAATAGCTAAAATAAAAGTGTTGACGAGAGGGTCACTACACAACCTCTGTCAACCTCATCTTTCCACTTTTGTCATTGGTCTCCTTCTTTTAATTCTGACATCAACATTTACTCTTGTACTTCCCCTCACAATGGTAGTCATTCTTCTCAATCCTAATTAATTACTGGTAGCCGATCCCACCCATTGAATGTCAGTCCTCGAGCCACCCTCCAACTCCCTCCATCCTCCTCGGATCTTATGGTGGATCCCCTCGTGACTGGCCACCCTATCTCATCCTCTTTTTTTTGTCCCCTCCTGCCACCTTTCCCAGCTTCTGGTCTCTTCTATCTCTTGTCCCGATCATTCCTCTCCCATCATCAATTCTTCAAACCTCCCCCATGTCCCTCTAGTCTTCTCACCTTTGTGTATCCCTTCTTTCTCAACGAATGGGTCCAAGGTCAATACCAAAGACCCCCACATTGTTCATGATTGGAAAAAAAAAATTGGTCATTAACCTTTCAGACACTCATTTAAGTCCTCTTACTTTCAAATTTCTCAAAAGAGGCTTGGGATTCACTATCTCCCCTCATCGTATTCCACTCATAGACTTCCTCATGGAAATTGAAAAGGTAGTCCAATCTCTTCCAAATGAAGTTTCAGAAGAGATCCATCAAGATTGTGTTGTTGCTCTTAGCATGCTAAACCCCCCAAGCGCAAAATTCCTAGGTCTGAGCTCCTCGCTTTCAAGAGTCTTTTAAGAAATTTTGACTTAGTCATCTCCAGGGCTGATAAAGGAAACACTACTGTGATCATGAACAAACGAGATTACTTGTCCAAGATGCACTTCCTCTTATCAGATACTGAGAGCTACAAAGTCCTTCATTCCAATCCCACCTCCAAATTGATGAAGAAGGTTAAAGTTTCCATTTCTGGGTCATCCTTTGAAGATGCCACCAAAAATGGCTCTACCCCTCGAAAGAGGTGCTTCCTCGTATCTATGGGGTTCCTAAAATCCATAAAGCAGGTATCCCGCTTAGACCCATAGTCGATACTATTAATTCCCCTACCTACAAATTGGCCTCCCATCTAGCTAAACTTATCTCTCCTCTCATTGGAAAATCTAGCTCCTTCGTAAAAAACTCTTCCCATTTTGTGGATCTCATCAAAGACAAGAAACTAGATGAAAATGATATTCTTGTCTGCTTTGATGGTGTTTCTCTCTTCACCAAAGTCCCCTTATATGACTCAATTGAGCTTATCAAACAAAAGGCAAGCCATGAAATTTCTTCCTTATTTGAGTTATGTCTTTGATCTACCTTCTTTTCCTTCAATGGTGTTTTTTATGAACAAGTGGATGGAGTTTCTATGGTCTCCCCTCTTTCTCCCATTGTGGCCAACCTTTACATGGAGCACTTTGAAGATGTCGCCCTCCATTCATTTCCCTTCAAAACCAAGTGGTGGAAATGCTATGTAGATGACACCAATATATGTTGGTCTCATGGTCGTGAGAAACTTGAAGAATTACATTCCCACTTGAACAACTTATCTCCTCACATCTCTTTCACCAAGGAAATTGAAACTAACAACCAACTTCCTTTCCTTGATGTTATTTTCATGAAAAAATTAAATGGTTCTTTATCTCTTTCCATCTTTCGAAAATCTACTCATACTGACCTTTGCCTTCACTTTTCCTCTCACCATCACCCTAGCCAAAAATCTGGGGTCCTCAAAACCTTGGCTTACCGGGCTTTCGTTATCTGTGATAATGAGCACCTTGAAAAAGAGTTAGCCCACCTCACCCAGGTCTTCTCTCTAAATGGATACAAAAAGAAGCATATCAAAACGGAAATCAACCAAGCCAAGGCTAGGCTCACCCTCAAGCCTATTGCCCATCCTCCCTCTACCATTCCTCTAGCAACCCTCCCTTATGTTGAGGGTGTCTCTAACAAAATTTTGAAGATCCTTCTCAAAAAGGGAATCAATTGCAGTTTCAAGCCTATCTTCAACAAATCACATCTCGTCCCCCAAAGACCCCCAAGATCATTTCCTCAAATCCAATGTCTACAAAGTCCTATGTTCTTATGGTATTCCCTACATTGGGGAAACAAGTCGTTCCTTCAACTCAAGAATCAAAGAACATTTTGCAGACATAAGACATGATCGTATCTCAAAATCTGCTCTTGTTGAACACTCTTTTAAAATGAAGCATGGCATTGCCTTTGAAGACACCAAAATATTATTCAAATAAGACAACTTCTTTAAGAGAAAGCTCAAAGAGGCCATTGAAATCAACAATCACCCCTCCAACCTTAACCGAGATTGAGGTTGGGCTCTAAGATTCTCTTGGAAACCCCTATTAAATAGCCTCAATTCCCTCTCTCCAAATCATTCCCGATCCTTGTCTTTTCTTTGTACAATTCCTTTTCCGCCCCCTTCACCCCTGGCTTGTCCCTCACTCTCCCTCGTTTTCTTCCCCCTTCTTTTAGGCTTGTCTCATTTTTCTCCCCGTCTCTCTCCTTCCCCCTCTTTTTTTCCCCCGTAAAGAAAATGATGTACTGAGAAAATAATATATACAAAACAATGTAAAGAAAATGTTTGAAATTTAACATGCAATCTATAGTGTTGTGTTGAAAGGAATCAAGATTAACTGGGAGAAGAAATAAAAATTAAATTTTGATGATTGTGCTTAAAAGTGAATAGGATAAGAAAAGTGTGGACAATGATGATTCTGAAATTGAAAACCCTGATTCTGATGACATTATTGTTTTATGTCATTAGAGATAAAGAGAACATACAATTTTATATACATAGAAAATGAATATTTGAAACTAGTAAACTAAAAATGTAAACACTGTAAGATTTTTCCTTAAACAATAATTCACATACTCACTTACAAAAAAGGGTGAAATATTTTTTATTCAAACTCTACTTTCTTTAATAGACATAACAGTAAAATAATATTTACAAGTACAAGAATATAAACACCATTTCATAGAAAATAAGGAATGTTTCATAGAATATAAAAGTACAAGAATATATACATTATTTCATAGAATATATACACTATTTCATAGACTTCTAAATTTTCAGAGTTATTTGCAATCTATTGGGTCTCAAAAACACAGGTTTTTAGACCATAAGAGGGTGCCAATATCTAAGAGAGCTTTAATCCTTAATATGAACCAACTAAAGTAAATTATTTGAAAGGAATTTATTTCACACCTAACCAAAAACCAATCAAAGCATTCACATAGTAACAACAAATGTGCCGTGATAAATCTTGCAGATTTAAACAACTTGAAAAGACCACTTTGGAGACAACAAAACAATAAATAAGCATGAAAATTGACACAAAAATTGAACACTGAAAGTGGATTACGAGTTATAATGTATCTGCTCCATTAAATTGGTCAAAATATAAACATACATAACATGAGTTCTTTTGATATAAAAAGTGGATGAGATGGTCTAGTATCTATTCTAATGGATTGAAATGATGATGATATAATGATCAAAATCGGACCTTGGTTTCCCTATTTGTACGAGAAGCAACAAGCTTCAAGTTCGTTCATAAAAGTTAAATCATGTCTTAACTAAAGCATAGTTAACATAATAGAGAAACTTAAAAAGAGTTTATTGTTGGATGCACTACAGTCCGTTAATCATCAACAAGTGCCCGTGACCACCTAAGATTTGTTCAAGGCTCAAGCACCATGTTAATGCGTCCACAACAACCAAACTCTTATTACCTCCTCATACAACTTGTGCAAGGAACAATTTAAAATTTGACATGTGATCAATGTATTTCTCTTGGGCATAAGTGTTTGCATTCTATAGAGTGTCTGTCATTACATTCTCCAATCCAACAATCCTCTTGAGTTGCTTATGTGTTTTCCTGAGTACCTCATCCTCATCATTGATGTCATCAAGGATGCCTGGAAAATATTTTGATATCTCATTTTTCCAAGTTTCATGATCCTTCAAATCTTTTTCTTCAAAGAAATCTGGCATGGCCATACATAGTGGTTGGCTGAAGTCACTCAATTCCTATGTCAAGATATTCTGGAAGTTGTCATGTGTATTCATGAGGCTCTAAATTTTTTGGAGCAAAGCATTATTATCTCCATATTTTTCCTTGATATGGAATTCCATTTCCTTCATCCTATCAAGTAGTATTCCATGCTCCACAAGGGCCTTGTATGTTCCAATGTGAGCACGCCAGACACCATCTGCATGTTGGCACATATCTTTGAATTTCATACAAATTATCCTTGATGCTACTTCAAAATTAGTAGCCTCCAATTTTATTTTTAGTTCTTCCTATTCCTTTTGAGCCTTTTCAAGTCTATTCTTCCATTGAGCAGTCTCAGACATGGCCTCTAACACTTTTCTTTCATGTTCAATTAAAGGAGAGTAAAGCCTTGGAGAAGCAGACAACCTATCTTTGTAGTTAGCTAATTCTTGTTTCAACCTATCATTTTCCTCTATCAACCACTAGTTATCTCTTACTAGCTTTTGGATCTAGGCTTTGGTGAATTTGGCTACATTCACATTCAAGTCAGCAGTCTCCAAGGGATTTTTCTCCCCTACTCTTTGCACTAGGAGATATCCAAAAATCTGATCATGGTTAATGAGAGAAGGCTTCTTGCCTAGAGGGTAAAGAGCCCAAATTTGCAAAGTGGTATTATCAAGATTGTACCCTGACCCTATATAGACCCTGTCACCTACTTCATCCATTATTTGCAAAGTTTTATTCCTTCTCTTCAAAATTTTGTCAAACACAATGGCTGAACTAATATCCCACCCATGAAGGAGCATAACTTCAACTTCTCGCAATAATTCTCTTCCTCTCTCAACAATCATGTTTCTAATTTCCCTATCAACTTCATGTTACAAACCTTTCAAGCCATAAACCTCTTTCTCAAGGTCAATGTCCTTTAACCTTTCTCTTATTAGTCTTCCTTTATACTCATATATAAATGACTTAAATTCAGGGGTATGCACAAAAGTATCATATACAACAAATTCCTGACTTTCACAATGCCTCACATCATATGATAGCTCATAAGAGGCTTCAAAGGTGATCACACTTCTTTCCAATGGCATCTCATATTGGGGTATACCAAGAGCATTAAACTGTGAGACTTCTTCTTCTTCCTCAGTGTTATCTTCTTCCATGGATGGGGAACCAACTGAAAAGCTCACTTCAGGAGTAGGTTGAGGTGATAAGTGATCCAGTGGTGTGATATTTTATACTTGCCTCCTAAGACTCATGCCCCTTCCTCTTTCAAATGCCACAAGTGGGACATCTCTTATAAGTTCTTCTTCATGGAGGATTAACTATTCAATTCTTTATGTGGAATCATGTACCTCAGGGAAAGCCCCTATGTAGCCTGGGTTATTATTCACCTTCCAAGCCTCAGCCATCATAACCCTACTGTAGGAACTCATTATCATCATGTTTTGTTTGTCTTCACAATTTCTGATGGTATCTTCTAAAAGGAAACTATGCTCATACCCTTTCAATTCCTGAAAAAAATTTGGCATCACAAATGAAGTGTTCAAGATCAAACTTTTCCCTTTTGTTGCCAACCAGTAAGCCATAATAATCCAATTTACCACTAACCAAGTCATAGCCTAAATAAGAGATAATAGTGAAATCACTAAAGCATAAAGTGGAAGGCATGAAAGTTTTCCTCCAATAGCTCTTTAAATCCATGAAAGCTGAAAATGACAATTGCCTTATGATCTCTAAATAAGAAACTTTGTCTGGCATAGTTTTAGGCAACAAATAAGGTGCAACTTCAAATCCATAAACCCTAATAATAGTACAATACCCAAACATGTACCAGTCCCCCCAATTGTGATTTATCCCTGCTTCATGACCCATATCGTTTGGTAAGAGAAATCTTAAGATCTCTGGGGAGAGGTTGTAGTCACATTTGTGGCCTAGCTTCTTTTATAGTGGTTTGATAAAATACTCCTCAAAATATAGGTAGTGGGACCCCCCACACCTATTGTCCCACACAGATGTCCATATTTGTACAGGCCTTGAATCTCCATCATTATCTAAGTTTTTTATTCTTAATTCCTCGTCCCATATCCCCATCACCTGCCCTTCGTATAATATCACTTGCATGAAAAGAGAATAATGCTTGAAATTAATGGCTTCATTGTCATTCTTGATGATATTGAGGGCATTATTGATGGCCTCCGATAAATACTCTACATAATCATAGGGTCAAGCATTATGGCTCTGGATGTATGTGGCTAAAACCATGGGAGAAATTGTCATGGTCTCAGGAACACCAATTCCTAGTACTTGACCAGTTGAGTAATAAGTGTATTGAAAGTATTCTTCAAAAAAAGCCATAGAGAATGGCGGCTTATCTTCACTAGAGAACCTCATAGTTTGGTTACGCGCACCTTTAACCCTATGTAGAGGAAATTTCCACCTCTTGTAACTTGTGTCCATGGTGCGATATTCCTCCAACAAGTCTCTAATTCATAATTTTGTTTTCAGGGAAGTGTCTAGCTAAAAAAATCATGGAAATATAATCTGGCTTTATGACCATGAATTGTGACCCATCAGGCAAATGAATTTCTCTCATCTTCATATTGTAATTCTTTTCCAACACCTTGATTAACTCTACGTTCACAAAGACGTTGGGTACTATAAGTTTACCCAAATTCAAATTCCACAGGTTTGACATTGGGCTATGCCAAAATTTCTTCCTATGATGATAAATAAAGAGATCGTAACCCTTACACGGAGTCCATACATCTCCCATATTTTTTCTGTTTATCTTCTAATGTCACACACGATGGGTTAAGTTGTACTATTCTTCTATATTTTGGCCCAGACCCAAGAAACTAATCAATTAAGTCTTGATTCAATTGCCTAGCTTCATTTTTATGTCTTTTTGCTTTTTGTTTGCTTGGGGTTTTTTCCATCTCAACCCTACTCATGCAATGATTTTATCTACTTACTAAGAAAATAATTTGAGCCGAGTCTAGACCACTTACTTGGATAAATGTTGCAAGTTTCCAGCTGCCTACCGTCATCCAACTTGGTTCTCCAAATCCTTCAATTAAAATTCATAGTGATTTCAACTTCTTTGAGGCCATAATTATCAAATTTCAAGACACTTCATCGCACCACCTTTATGATCAATTTCTTCATTAATAGCGGTAGTCTTATCAATATTTTCATTATTCGCATCAATCAAACTAATCATCATTTCATAAATTTCGAAGAGAATTTTAATTAAAATTCTTGTTGTTTCTTCAATGTGTTAGTATGGCGGTGTTTTTCCCTTCCCTTATGCTTTTTACCACACTATCGCCTCGCTCAAGGCTTCTTGTTGCAGGGTTGTAGTGTATACCACTCTACCGCATATGTTGCTCACCTTCCCGATAGTATAGTGATGTATTATTTTGATCATTACTTGAAGAGTGTTGATGAGACAATCTTATTTGTCTTACCAATATCTCAATATCTCTTTGACATTAGATCTTATGTTCCTCCGATGTTGGTTGTCGGTGTCAATGAGACAAGTTAATGTCTCTTGTTGATATGTCACTGTCTCATCGACAATTAGTTCGTTATATCCAAGAGTTGTGTTTCATTGAGAACTTGTAGATATACCTTGTTGATGTGACATAAGTGATTCTCTCCTCGATATGCCCATATCTTATTGACATTTCACTGTTTTACATCTTCAATGAGACATATAAATAAGTCTCTTCGACATAGGGGTGTCTCATCTAAATTTTTGATTTGTACTTTGTGCTAATGTCAAGGAGACTTTGGAGGGACTCTCATCGACATGGTGTTGTCTTGGAGATATGCTATGAGCAATAATAGGAGTATTTCAAAGGAGGAATACACTTTGATGCTGTCATCAAGGGTTTTATTTGGAAGCTCACTTGAGGGATTTTATTAAATTTAAGTTATTATGATAGGAATTCTATGCATATGGTGGATGTAAGAGATGAGTGAAAATGGAAGTATGCAAAAATAATTAGGATGGAATTTTGGCTACAACACAATCCATGTTTAAAAAAGGACGATTCTTATGGCCTAAACTTTGAAATGCTTTAATAATATTATTTGTGTCGATACAAATTACCTATTGCAATATCTTTAAATTATTCAATCTTTGGTATGAATTGTTGGCAGAAAAAATTAGGATTACTTGGATGCTTCTTCCATTCATATTGTATCAACATATGTTCATGAAGACACAAAAGTTAATAGCTCAATCAAGTAGAGATTTTATGATTTTCAAATGAAGATTAAGGTACATTTTTATTTTTGCTACATTACATTCATATGCATAAACAAAATTAGAAGATTACATTACTAGATTGCACTCATGCAGATGCATATAATATAGGAAAGATTGCACAATCCTTTCAAAAATTTAGTCTTTATTGATAATGTAAATGTATGTTGTTCCACACAAGTCATGGAACTAACTATTTGAATGCATATAATTGAAAAACTATACATTTATAGATACAAAAGATAAAAATGCACATAAAGAGAAAGGGGACCCGTCATTGTCTCAATGCTGAATCCTGATTGATTTGTTCAGCATCATCTTCACTCTTCCTGCTTGCCTAAGCCTCCAAGTTGATGTCTTCCTTGTTGCTCCTAGGTTCCCTGCATTTGAGTGAGAAGAGTGTTGTTAGAGCAATGAAGGATCACCAACCAAAATATGTCCATACATCTATAAACATAGAATTCGATCATCATGTGCATTCAAATAACTTTCATACCATAGATGTCAAGGAAAACAAGAAAGTTATCAAACATATCTATCATATGCTCGGTTTTATCTAACATGTTTTCTCATTGTGCAGGTATAGATAAAATTAGGTTGGTGTTTTGTTTATCTGGTTACAACAGATGGGGAGAAATGTGGCTCCCACAAGGGTTGAGCCCAACCTGCTTCCCTATTGTTTCATTTGAGAAGGATAATCACAAGTAAACCATCCATGAAACATTAAAGATCAATATTTGCAAGGATAGTGGAGTATGTTGGTAAGGGATAATCTCCTTATTGATAAATATTTATCCTTATTAATAAGAACATTCCACTATCAACATAGCCATGATTCTGTAAAAACTGATCATCAAGGATTCCAAAATAGTTTTCATTAACAATCTGGTTAAAAGTAAGAAGCCCCAAGCATCATAACAGTCACAAGAATTGAACATGAGGGGCAATCATGTAGATTAAAATCTTACACAATAGTCATCACTTGCAAAGACAACGACAACATGTTTCCACATAACAAATTGAATCAAATGCATGGAAGGTACAATGATGAAGTCCATAATAGTGAATGTTGCTTAAGAGGGATTGAAGGACAACATTTTGTATCAAGGAGAACAAGGTAACCTCAAACTATGTTGTACCTGAGTATGACAATATCTGAGCTTCTAGTGTTTCTAGATGGAACCTATAGCGGAAAAGTGTAGTCTCCATATGAAGGAACCATCTTCAGAGCTCTTCCCTGAAGTGAAAGTTGAAAACATTAGAAGAAAAGAAATACCATAATTCTAAAGTAATAATTTCTATCAAGACAAATGTTAAAAAGTATAACTAAAAAGACAAGTCCTTACAATTAGTCCTCAAATTGGACCAAACCGATTTATGATTTTATCTTTAGAATGTAGGAACTTTCTCTGTTGGAGCTTCACAACGTGAAATTGGACTAATAAAAAATATGATTTTATCTTTAGAATATAGGAACTTTTTTTGTTCGATATTCATGACCTCAAATTAGATCAAAAGCTGGATAAACAGATTTATGATTTTATCTTTAGAATGTACAAACTTTCTCTATCGGATATTAAAGATGTAAGGTTGGATCAAAAACTGGATAAGAAAATTTATGATTTTATCTTTAGAATGTAGGAGCTTCCTCTATCGGATATTTGGAAATTCCTACACTCAAGTTTTGCTTTGAAGCGAAAACACCCAAAAGTGTTTCACACCGGCTCAAGGTACAATCCAACCTGGTTATGACACTGATAGAAATATAATTTTGTATGAACCATCCATTCCCGAACGTTGCATCACAATCTATTCTTCTTGCACAAAAAAATTCCACATATTAACCCCTAATAAAACTCAAAATGCCATGAAACAATGAGTCCCCTATATTAGTAAGTAAATAGGCAGTCTATAGGGCATAGTTTGATTTTATACAAGGATTCTCATGAAAGGAATCTTCAAGTGACAATGAGTGATTTGTTTGAGATTGCAACTGATGGTGAAATATACAGTCTTAAAGGCAGTTAACAAAGTAGTAAATGTGTAAGAAAATCAAATTGTACACAACAAACAATTCACAATGTTATCTTGCATAATGCCTTATGTTTGAAGACAAAAATCTCATTGTATCTTGATGAAAGTAGTGACCTTAATGGTCAATCACTGGCAACCATGATTTTAAAACATGCTATTGTGCTTATGGAGGCAAAATTTTAAGCAAGGTGGTGAGTGGTGGTTTGGAACAATGACAGGTATGAAGGACTTGCTTTATATGCATACTATGCAGTCTAGCTTAAGACAACATTCTTAGAAGAGATTGAAGGTGGATTATGGAACTCAAGGGTTACCATGATAAAGATTAAAGCAAAGAATGAGATCTATTTAAAAGCCACTATCATGAAGATGTTAAAGATGTCAAATGTAAAACCCTAGAAGCTGGAGCAATGAAAATAGTGCGAAAGAGGACAATGTGATATGGCAGATTTAGGAGATCTCCACATTATCTAATCCCAGGAAAATACATCATTTATTTATTTTTTAAAATTAAAAGAAATTATTCTAAACCCTATATAGGACACATTGATACATCAAAAGCATCTAATTTTATTTTTTAAATTAAAAGAAGTCATTCTAAACCTTATATAGGATACATTGATACTTCAAAAGCTTCTAAAGTAATTTGAGATTATGCGAACATATGTCAATTAAATATATGGATTACAAACAGTAGCACAAACATTGTAACCCTTGTTGATCAGAGCGGGAATGAGATAAACAACAATGAATCATATTCCTCCTATCACACGCATCTCCTTACCATTCTTTGTCATTCTTTACTGAAACACTTCACCATTTTGGCGGGCTACACCTAAAAAATAAGGTTTCAACAAAGGTTTTATTGTATGTTTATTAAAATGAAAACTCCATTCTGGTGGGCTATGCCTAAAATAAGATTTCGATGAAATTTTTAGAGTATGTTTATTAGATTTTTAGAGTATTTTAGGAGGCTATATTATTGATTCCTTAAATGATTTATTCAAATGGATTGTGACTGACATGATTTTTTGCATTTAGTGTTGTAAATTGTAATGATGCCACGATTATCGTACTACTGTCATCTCTTATTATACCCATTGCGGTATGGTGGTGTTTTGCCCTCCCCTTCTGATGTTTATCGCACTACTGCCTTGCTCAAGGCTTCTTGCTATGAGGTTACGATGTATACCACTCTACCACATATGTTTCTCACCTTCCCGATGGTATAGCGGTGTATGCTATTGATTATTACTTGAAGAGTTTCGATGAGATAATCTTATTTGTCTTACCGATATCTCAATGCCTCATTGACATTAGATCTTATGTTCCTCTGATGTTGGTTGTCGGTGTCGATGAGACAAGTTAATATCTCTTGCTGATATGCCACTGTCTCATCAATATTTTCCTTCAGCGGTATTTCTTTATATATTGATGTAACTCTGCCATGTCGGGGAGACTCGTGATTCTCATTGTGGTATGGTGGTGTTTTTCCCTTCCCTTCAGTTGTTTACCACACTACCGCCTTGCTCAAGGATTCTTGTTGTGGGGTTGTGGTGTATACCGCTCTACCGTATATGTTGCTCACCTTCCTAGCGGTCTAGCGGTGTACACTTTTGATCATTACTTGAAGAGTGTCGATGAGATAATCTTATTTGTCTTACCGATATCTCAATGTCTCATCAACATTACTTTGTTATATCCAAGAGTTGTGTTTTGTCGAGCACTTATCGATGTGATGTAAGTGATTCTCTCCTCAATATGCCTGTATCTTGCTGACATTTCATTGTTTTACATCGTTGATGAGACATATAAATAAGTCTCTTTGACATAGGGGTGCTTAAACCGACACTAAACCCAAACCTAAACTCGAAGCTAAAGTTGGAGCTAAAAGTGGTGCTAAACTCGAATCTAAACTCGGAGCCAAAGGCAGTGCTAACGATGGTGCCACACTCGAAGCCAATATCGGCACTAAAGGATGCTCTAATTTCGGCACAAATTAGCACCTAAATTAGCGTCGACTTGTTTTGATCGGTGCAAATAATTACCAAAAATAGTGTAATACTGATAAATAGCGCTGATGTTTTAAAAAAATTGGCAAAAAATACATTAAAACAGTGGGTGGAAGTAAAAAATGGAGCAAAATATGGAGCAAATAACAAGGATTTGTTGTAGTGAAGGGTTGAAACAAGGATGAAAATCTGTTAAGGATTATACAAATAATTCTACCGAGTCTTGATCAGAACAGGTCATTCTAAGGCCAACAAAGAGAAAGTTGCTTGCTATATAAATGGGTTGAAGCCAAGTATTCAAGAGCTGAGTCTAATAAGAATGTCTACCATTGAAGATGCATATCAATTTGCTTTGAAGGTAGAAGAGAAGTTGAATAGAAGGTTTGAAAGAAATCAAAGAGGTGGGGGTCATAGTGGAAGGACTAGTGAACAGTCTTATGGAGGTCAAAATGAAGATCAAAAGAAGGGAAAAGGATCCAGTAGTAGCCAAAACCAGAAAGCAGATAACACTTATCATCCTTGTGATCAGAATAATGGAGACCAAAGAGGAAGAGGAAGATTTGGATGAGAACCGGGAAGAGGAGGCTTTCGTGGAACTAGTTTCCAGTGCGGAGAATGACATAGGGCCTATGAGTGTCCTCAACATCAAGGAAGGATAAATAGAATACTTGAGGGTAATGCACAAGTTGCACATGTAGATGAAGATATTGAAGACATTCTAAGGATGCAGAAAGAGGAGAGGTTCTTGTTACTAGAAGAGCCTTGTAAATTTGTTTCAGAAGAGATGGTTAGTAAGTTACAGTTGGAGAGAAGAAGGCATCTAAATCCATATCGGATTGCTTGGTTGTAGAAGGACCATAAAGCTTTGGTAAATGAACAATGTTTGGTAAGGTTCAAGATTGGAAATTAACATGATGAGGTATTGTGTGATATTATTCCTACGGATGTTTGTCATACGCTGTTAGGCAAGCCATGGCAGTTTGATCGGTGAGTAGTACACGATGGAGATGACAACACCTATTCTTTGACAAAGGATGGAGTTTTTCATAAGTTGAAGTCCTTGAAAGAGGCAGAGAAAAATGTATGCAGTAATGAAAGAATTTTTTTGGTTGATGGAAGAAAGTTCATAGAGGGTATGACACATGAGCTCGTGTTTTGCATTGATCCCTAGAGTTGATAAAGAAGATACTTATGAGGTACCTATAGAGGTTTCAAATTATTATTTATAATAATGTACCTAAAGGTTTGCCTCTAGTAAGAAAGATTACTCATCAGATGGAGTTGATTCCTAGAGCCAATTTTTCAAATAAATCTAATTGTATGACTCCAATAGAGAGTAAAGAGTTGAACAGACAAGTACAAGAGTTGTTGTGGAAGGGATTGATCAGAGAGAATTTAAGTCCATGTCCAGTACCTGCAGTACTAGCACCAAAAAAGGATGGGGAATGGCGGATGTGTATAGATTCTAGAGCCATCAACAAGATCACCATCAAGTATTGATTTCTCCTACCGAGAATAGATGACATTATGCATTGTTTGAATCGAGCTGAGTACTTCACAAACATAGATTTGAAGAGTGGATATCACCAAATTTAGATTAGAGAAGGAGATGAATGGAAGACTAGACTTACCAAAGATCACAAAGCTTCAACAAAGACAAACCATGGCATCCCAAGCACAGAGATCTCATGGCGCGGTTAGGGTTTAAGTGGCGGCGCCCAGCAACAAGAGAACAAAAGAGCAAATGAAATGAAAGTATTCATTTCATTTTAGGGTGTTAACCCTAAGTGATGCGTGGGTAAGAGAAGGCATTTTTTGCCTTAGAACTTTTAAAAAAAAAAACAAAGATTTTTTCATTTCCTCCATGCGTGGCATTTGTTATGCCTTTATTTTTATTTTTTTTCAAAGTTTTTTCCTAAGACTTAGTCATGCAAAGCTTTTGGCTTTATTAAAGGCTTTTATTTATCATCTTTTTCAAATTTAAATAATTTTATTTAAGTGATTATCTTAACCACTTAAATAGAATTACCTATTGAATGTGAAATAAAAGTTAGGAATTTATTTTTGCATTTTCTTTCAAATTGTAATAATATTTATTAAAAAATGATTTATAAATCATTTTTTAATAAATATTATTAGTAAATGCAAAATTGAATTTCATAAATGTCTCACTACTTGCATCTAAAATTTTAAATCTTTATTAAAATGATAAATTATAAATCATTTTAATTAAAGATATTTAAAATGCAAGAATGAAATGTTCTAGACATTTTTTAAAATGATAGTCATAAGGAACCAAGACTTTTTATAAATGTTTGAAATTCAAGTTGAGGTCACATTTAATGTCATTTAATGACATTCAAAGACTTAGTGCTAAAGATTGAAGATATTTTGAAATGCATGTTGAAGTCATTTAATGACATTTAAAGACTTGCTGCAAGGATTAATAAATGTTTGAAATACAAGTTGAAGTCATTTAATGACATTCAAAGACTTAATGCCAAGTATTCAAGTCTAGCATTGATGCAAGCTTGCTCAAAGCATGCAAGTAGTGGTGACTTTGGTGAAGCCTTGTTCAAATCAGAGGTTAGTGGAGGTTTTTTTGGCCTACCTTGTTTGGAGGAGATTTTGACATCACTTTGGTTTTTGGACCCAAAGTCCAATTCCGAATTTTGAAGGTTTTTTCCTATAAAGTCTTGTTCCTCATTTCATTGTAATCAGTTCTGATTATGCAAAGGAGGCTTATGTGACATTTTTGTGTCCTTAGCATTTTTGTGCAGATTTTGTAACTCTTTTGGAAGATCAAATACAAGTGACAACAACTGAGTTTATGTTATCTGAATTTATTTTGGAGCCTTCTCTTCTTTCTGCAATTCTGTGTGTATTTACAGGTGATTTGATAAAGATAATTAGTGAATCGTCATTATTCTATGTTATTTTGTCTCACCCAAACACCTAGTTGCAGAAAAGTATTTTTGTTTGCAGGTTGTAATTCATGTCTTGAGGGGTGAAGCTCATAAGAGAGGCATTTGTTTTCCTCCTTATTCTGGTTCATTTTTCAAACTTTATTACAAAATACTTATGCAAGCCTATACAGAAAAGAAGTGTTTTGTATTCACTCAGATGATTTAGTAATCCTTCTTAGTTACTTGTATTTGAACTCTCATATCATATTTGGTGTATCATCTGGTTCTCTAGTTTAGATTTTAAGATCTTAGGTTCATTTCAGTAACTTCTATCTTTTTCCCATAAAGTTCAAGTTAGTGTTGTGGAGTTATCAGTGATTATCCAAGAGGAACCGGCCTAGAATCCTGAAATTTCATTTCTAGTTACGCATTTCCCACATGCAGAAATGAATCCCATGTTAGGCAAGGTTGTTATACTTGTATAGTTTAACAGGGTGCAAATTTTAGCCTTAACACTTCTCTGGAAAGAAAATCAAAATCTTAAGGACAGACAATGGGAAAGAATACACCTCTGAAATTTTTAAGGATTTATGCATAAGTGCTGGGATTAAGAGGGAGTTTACAGTAGCCTACAACCCTCAACAAAATGGGGTTACTGAAAGGAAAAATAGAACCATTGTAGAAGTTGCTAAAGCAATGTTGTTTGACCAGAACATTGAAACTTCATTCTGGGCAAAAGCCTCTAAAACTGTTGTCTACATTCAAAATAGATGTCCTCATTCTCATCTAGATAACAAAACTCCTGAAGAAGCTTTTACCGGCATAAAACCTAATGTTAGTCATTTTAGGATTTTTGGTTGCCCTGTCTATATTCATGTGCCCAAAGAGAAGAGATTCAAACTAGAACCTTCCGGAAAGAAAGGGGTATTTGTGGGATATAGTGAAACCTCCAAGGCCTACAAGATATTCGTACCCGGGCAAAAACAAATTGAATTGAGCAGAGATGCCATCTTTGAAGAAGACATTGCATTCAAAAGGGCAAGAAGTTCTAGTGAGATAGAAACCTATTCCCCTAGAGTATTAGAAGTGGAACCTGCTCCTGAGATTTAGAGGGAGTATCCTGAGGAAATGCCAAATGAACTTCAATCTACTTCAGATGAGAATACAAATGAAAATGGTAGAAAGTGGCCACTTTGGGCTAGAAAGATGATAAAAAAAGCCGAGAATCATGCAACACCCAAAGGAACGTTTAGGGAAAGTAAAAGACCCAAATGGTTCTCAAGCTATGTTGCTCTAATGAATAACATCATAAATTCAGAACTTGTCAGTGTTACAGAAGCCTTCAAACATCAAGTATGGAAGAATGCAATGACGGAAGAATATCAGTCCATTCTAAAGAATAATGTATGGGATATAATGCCTAGACCAAAAGAGAAATCTGTTGTCTCTTTTGAATGGCTCTTAAAAATCAAGCATGTTGCTGATGGCAATATAGAAAAACATAAGGCACGTTTTGTGGCAAGAGGTTTTTCACAAAAGGAAGGCATTGATTATGAAGAATAATTTGCACTTGTTGCCCGTTACACATCTGTGAGAGCAGTGTTAGCCATTGTTGCAGCTAAAGGCTAGAAGATCCACCAAATGGATGTGAAAACTGCCTTCCTAAATGGAACCATTGAAGAGGAAGTCCATCTAGAAGAGCCTGAAGGTTTTGTGATACATAAACCTAACTCACAAGTATGTAGACTAAAGAAAGCTCTCTATGGACTTAAACAGGCTCCCAGGGCCTGGTATGAAAGAATTGACAGCTACCTCTTGGGACTAGGATTTTCCAAGAATGATGCAGACCCAAATCTTTACTTTAAGGTAATCAAAGGTGATATGTTAATAATTATTTTATATGTTGATGACCTGCTGATAATAGTAGAAGATCACCTCATTGCTCAAGGAAAGAATGATCTAACTTTAGAATTTGACATGAAAGACTTGGGCATTTTACACTACTTCCTAGGTTTGGAAGTATGGCAGAAATCAGATGGCATTATACTAAACCAAGGAAAGTATACTATTGATATTCTGAAGAGATTTGGAATTTTGGATTGTATACCCATGTCTACACCTATGGAAACCAACCTTCACAAACTGAAAGAAGCAGCAACAAAATCCAAGTGTGCAGATTCAACCATATATAGACAAATGATTGGATCCTTGAAGTACTTGGTTAACACCAGACCTAATATTTGCTATGCAGTGAATGCTCTTAGCCAGTTCATGTGTGAGCCAAAGGAAATTCACCTTATGGCTGTAAAACATATATTGAGATATCTTCAAGGCACTATTGGATATGGTCTTCTTTACAGAAATGACCAACTAGGTATACATGGATACTCTGATTCAAATTGGGTTGGTTGCGTAACCGATCGGAAAAACACATCAGGATGTTGCTTCAGTTTAGGATCGACTATGATCTCTTGGATTTGCAGAAAACAGTCTTCAGTGGCACAAAACTCGACAGAAGTTGAATACATTGCAACCTCTATGGGGGCAAGAGAAGCAGTTTGGCTTCGAAAATTGCTTGTGGGACTCTTTGGTGAGCCTTTGAATCCTAAAATCATTCATTGTGATAATCAGAGTTGCATCAAACTCTCTGTAAATCCTGTATTCCATGATAGATCTAAGCACATTGAGATCCCCTACCATTATGTAAGAGACATGGTAGAAAGGAATGTGATCGAGTTGGAGTATATTAGTACAAATGATCAAACAACAGACATTTCTCACCAAACCTCTCTCCCGAATCAAGGTAGAACACTTCAGGAAGAAACTTGGTATGGTTGAAATGTAATTTGATATTATGTTTGAAATTCAAATTGTTTATAAGTTGTACTAATATATTTAAAGATGTTTAATGTGTAAACTCTTTTGTCATGTGTGTGACTCCATGACCTTATGGGCCTGCTCCCCCTGTGTACATTATTGAAAGGTGATGATCTTTCTAATAATGAACACTTGTATGCAACATTGTAAAGTGATGAATCTACAATGATGAGTTGAACTATCATGATAGTATCTCTTGGACACATTGATGGATATCATGGGACTTGATGTCATTTGAAGATCATTGTGATCCTTAAGAGATAATCATGGTGGATTATTATATATCCGTGGATATGCCATGAATTATTATGGTAGACATCATGTGACTTGATGTCAGTGCACATACCATAATGAAGATGTGTTATGAAGAATGTCATGTGACTTGACAATATTGAGAAAACATATCATATCTTCGATATCACGTGTGAAGGTGATATCTCTTCTTATTTGATTTCGAATATCTTCCCTAGCTAAGAGGGAGTGTTAATGAAAGGTAGTTTCGGTCAGATATAAATGATGATTGCTGATTGCATCATCATCATTTATATGTGATCGAAATTACTCATCAAATAAATATTTTTGGAAAATAAGAATTTCGAATTTATGAGCATGAATAAAATTTGAAATAATAATTAATGTTCAAATTTTGCATTATGTAAATTGCAGGAAGTTAAATGCGGAGATGGTTATGTTAGCGACCGATTAGCATCGGTTGGCTATAGGAGACCCGCACCCTCAAGGGACACGTCCCATGAGAGGACGTGTCTCTCCTTGGAAGCGCATATCTTCTTGGAGGTATGTGTCTCTTACTTCCAATACATTACATGATAGCAAACCTTGATTGTAGACATCGAAATTAATAAATGTTCTGCAATCAACACATTGAAAATACAGAAAATAAAATTTGACTTAGAATTCTTACACAAAATTTCAAACTTAGAATTTCCATAGATTTCTTAGGATCCAAATTTGATAAGATTTGATTACATTTACACCTACATTGTCTTGTAATCAATTGGGACTCACTGGCTAGGTGGCATCCCTACTGGAGGTGACTAGATGACACATATCATCCCAAGTGGAGGTAGGCATCCCACTTTGAAATCTTGGACCTGTGACAACTTATGACAGATTCTATGACGTGTCATAAGGTATCTTTTTGCATGGAGAAAGTTGGCGCTCAAGTTGGTTTATGAAAGGTTGTAAGAGAATCAGGTATTCTTGGTTGGTTATGACAGATTCTCTTACAAATTTTAATGGTGTCAGTTATTACAGATTCTATGACAGCTATAAGATGTGTAAGGCATTTGTCATAACTTATTTTTAGCATATTTTGGGCGCCCAAGCTTGAGGAAGGAATATTTGCATGTTATGACAACTGTAAGGGGTGTAAGGGAATATGTTACATGTGTCCAAATGCATGTTATGTCATGGAAGATTGTGCCATGTCGATTTGGATGCCCATCACCTTCTAGATGCTTCTTCTTGCTTGCATCTTTCTATATATTGGATGCCTTGCATTGTAGAATGCATAGTTTTGTTGCAAGTAACAAAGTGCTATTAGATTCAATCCAAGATAAGTGTTTGTGATGAAACACTTGTTGAAGAAAGATTTGTAATTGGGGCTACATTGTAACTCTTATTTGAAGTAATATGATAGTACTGTGCTTTTGGAGGGTGGGGTTTTTTACCTGAAAGGGTTTTCCCCACATATATCTAGTGTTTGTTGTATGTGTAATTGTTGTTTCATTATCTTCTCTATGTGTTTCTCTTATTGTAACTGTATAAGGTGTTAAAAAAAAAAAAATTGTAACTCACCCCTACTTAGATTAGTGTAGGAAGTTGTTTCCGTTCACCCGACTTCCTTTCAGTTGGTATCAGAGCCTGGCCAGCCTTGATTCTTTTGTTGGGTTAGAAGGGTTTTTTGAGTTGATCTTTGTTTCAATGGGAGTATTGCAAAAGTGTATTTCATGACCTTGTTGCAGGAAAGAGATGGCAGGCACATCTGGGAGGATTGAAATAGAGAAGTTTAACAACGATAATTTTGAACTTTGGAAGCTCGAAATGGAAGACATGCTCATAGATTGTGATCTATGGGTTGCTAATTCTGGAACAAAATCGACGGGCATGAAACAACAAGATTGGGAGCTCATGGATTGCAAGCCAAGGGTCTTATTAGACTTTGTTTGGCTGATTCCGTCCTCCTAAATGTCAATGAAGAGAAGACTTTTTCTTCTCTGTGGAAGAAGCTTGGTGATGTCTATCAAGCTAAATCCCTAGTAAACAAGCTTTTCTTGAGAAAGATGTAATTTTTGAAAATGGAAGATGGAGGATCCGTGGAAAACCATCTAAATACATTCAACATGTTGATTGCTCAACTGGTTGGAGACAAGATTGACGAACAAGACCATTGTACGCTCCTTTTGTGTTTGTTGTCGGACTCTTGGGATCACCTGGTGATGGCTATTGGAAGAACTACTTCCACCTTCAAGATGGATGAGGTGGTTGCCTCATTATGATCTGAAGAGATGTGAAGGAAGTCTTCTGAGATGGTGAAGGAGGCCCTTCCTGTTCATGACAGACCAAAGGAGAGAGGCAAAAAGAAGGACAAGAAATCTAAGTCAAAGTCTTCCAGGAGATTGAACTCTCTTGGTAAGAAGAACAAGGAAAAAATGTTGGAGTTGTGGAAAAACTAGTCACTTTTGTAAAGAATGCAAGGAGAAGCATTTATTGCAACCTTGGCAATGCATGCATCGGATGATGTGTGGTTGATAGATTCGGGTGCACCTTTCCACATGACCTCTCATAGAGAATGGTTCTTGAAGTATGAGGAGTACGATGGTGGGAAGGTGTACCTAGGTGATGACTCTCACCTGAAGATCGTTGGCTGTGGAAGAGTCAAAATCATATTTCCTAATGGAAGAATGAAGGGAATCGATGGTGTCTTGCATTTCTCGGGTTTGACCACGAATACTGCTTTTTGTAAGTAAACTGAATGATTAGCGAGTGCAAGTTGTTTTCTCTAGTGGAGGATGCAAGATGAAAAGAGGAGCTATGGTGTTGGCTAAGGGAGTTTGTGTTGGCACTCTGTACAAGCTGGATGCATGCACAGTAGAGTGCAATAGTTCTTCTAATGCATCGAAGAAGAGACCTTAGGATTCCTCATCCTCACCATTAAATCGTGCAGTAAAGAAGTGTTTTGTAGCTACATCCGATGGTCGTGCATTTTGGGTACCTAAGGGTGTTCATTCCATGCAAATGAAGCTTCCTACAAAGAAGACAATGCTATGGCACCAAGGACTTGGTCATATTGGTCAAAAGGGTCTTAGAACCCTGAAAAATAAGAGCCTTGTTGAAGGGCTTGATGATTGTAATCTCGAGTTTGACTTTTGCGAACATTGTGTTAATGGAAAATAGTGCCGCGTTTCTTTTTACTCTAGTTCTCACAAGTCTTCTAGGGTTTTGGACTATGTTCATTCAAATGTTTTTGGTCCTATGAATGTTCCTTCGTTATCAAAATCTATATATTTTGTTTCCTTTATAGATGATTATAGAAGGACATTCCTTTATTTTCTCAGAAGTAAAGCTAAAGCCTTTAGTCGGTTTAAGGAGTTTAAGGCTTTTGTAGAAAATCATACTAGAAAAAAGATTGTTTGAGGACTAACAATGGTGGTGAGTTTTGATCTGCATAGTTTGACAAGTTTTGTAAAGTGCACGAGATTGAGACATAAGACAACTCCCTACATTCTACAACAAAATGGAGTTGCAGAGAGGATGAACGGAACGTTGGAAAGGGCTAGGAGTATATTGAGTTGTGCTAGCCTTGAACAAAAGTTTTGGGCTGAAGCGGTAGCCACTACATGTTATTTGATCAATAGATCTCCTACATCAGTGCTTGTTGGAAAGACACCCATGGAGGCATGGTTTGGTAAAAAGCCTCCGATGAGACATCTTACAGTATTTGGTTGCGAAGATTCTGCTCATGTTCCGATTCAAAAGAGGTCAAAGTTGGAGATCAAGGCTATTAAGTGTAGCTTTATTGGCTATGGTGTCAGTGTGAAAGGGTACATGTTTTGGGATCCAGAAGCTCAAAAGGTTCTCTATAGTAGAAGTGTGATTTTCAGAGAGATGAAACCTTCCACTATTGAGTTGCAACCAGAGAAAGAGGAGAAACAAAATGAGGAAGTTCAGATTCCACCTACTCCTAAGAAAGATGAACTACGCACTCCTGTTGGAATTGAAGATGAGGAGAGCTCAAGTAGCTTTGAAAATTTTGAAGGAGAAGAAGAACCTCAATCTCAACCTTTGAGGATGTCTACATGAGTTAGGTGACAACCGAAAAGGTTTGATTAATCATTATTGGATTTCACTTTCATTTTCGCTTTGATTGCTAACACTAATGAGCCTAGGATTGTTAGAGAGGCTACCGGTATGAGTGATGCATATTCTTGGATAAAAGCCATGGATGAGGAGATGGCTGCATTAAAGAAAAATAAGACTTGGGATCTAGTACGTTTGCCTAGTGAATGTATTCCTATTGGTTGCAAATGGGTTTTCAAGAAAAAGTGTGGTCCTGATGGCAATATTGAGTAGTATAAGGCATGGTTGGTCACAAAGGGGTTTTCACAGGTGGAGAGAATTGATTATGGGGAGATACTCTCTCATGTTGTCAAGCTGACATCTATTCGGCCCATGTTATCATTTGCAACAGCGTATGACTTAGAAGTGGAACAAATGGATGTGAAGATAGTGTTCCTTCATGGTGACTTGGAGGAAGAGATTTACATGTCATAGCCAGAGAATTTTATTGAAAAAGGTAAATAAAATTTGATTTGCAAACTGGAGAAGTCTCTTTATGGTTTGAAATAGTCAACTAGAATGTGGTACCAAAAGTTTGATACCTATATGTTGTCATTGAGATTTTAGAGATCTAAATTCAAATGTTCCCCTTATTTTTTTCTAGATTTTCAACACAATAAACCAACACTCAAACACTGATTAGCATTAGATACAAAACCAAATCAGCTCATGAAGCAAACCTCACCAAGAATCCTCACCAGGATCCCAGTATGGGCAAGGTGATAACATATGGTTTGGGGATCGTTAGGAAAATCAAAACTGAAAATACAATTCATCTATTGAGTAGGCATCCACAAGCGGTGGGAATACTCCACTTATTCAATGGGTGAGATTATTACAAACTTATTAAGGTGGCAAGCGAACCATGTAACCACACTTCCACTTAAACTGTGGGGGGTATACAATCCTCACAACCACTTATTTCGTGGGGGGAAAACAACATTAAAGAAAGATGCTTATTTAAACTCAACCACTCAATCGTGGGAGTGTAAAACAAACTTAAATTGCAGCAAAGAAAACAACAGTTGTTAGTACTACTAATCAGCTTACAAAGAAATAACATACAACTGCAATATATCAAAGATAAGCTTCCAAAAACAATCAATGGTTAGAGTATCACTTCCTCTAACTCTTACAACATGAATAGATGAAGAATTGAAGCTCAAATCAGCATGATAGTAAAAACTAATTAATCTGATCAGAAACAGAAGGTATAGAAAATTAGACCAGCAAATTGTGAATTCACCAAAATGGACGTATCTTTCCCGAATCAACTCAGAATTCTCCCAAACCACAGCCAAATGACAGCTAGGATATAGGCGTCCAATCTTCAAGGAGAAAATAAGCCAATAACAATAGTAACATAAGGCACATTTTCCAATGCAAGCTCAATGAGATGGTACAGCATGCCAAGAGGGTCGACCTTCTCTTAAAAAATCAATATTCAACAATAAAATCTGAAACTTTCCAAAAAGGGGCACCCTCCACAATAGAACAACATGGGCCAGTACCCAAAATGACAAAAAAATTCGATGGCGAAGCTACAAACAGAAATCCGCTTCAACCATGAACAAACCAGCAACTCAAAAACAAGTTATACAACAACAACCTGTTCAATAACATCATAATTGACGCTCCATCTGCACTCCAGTTTTAGGCCCGAAGGTGTTCTGGAAAGAACTCGAAAATTCTTAGTTACCATTAAACTGAAAAAGAGTTACAATATAAAGAAGAGACATAATATTGTAGATATTAATTATCTACCTACAATCTAGCTACTGACTACTGTAGAAACAGTAAGTCTACCTAAACTAAATACATTGACCATTAAATATACATAATTTAATATTCTAACACCCTCCGTTAATGGTCAATCTGTCAAAAATACCAAGTTGCCCCCTGAATTTGACAAATTTATCACGGCTCAGAGACTTGGTGAGAATATTTGCAGTTTGATTCGCGGTTGGAACATACTGTTGCTGAACTGATCCGTCTTCTACCAACTTTCGAATGTAGTGACAATGAAGCTCGACATGCTTGGTACGTTCATGGAAGACAGGATTTTTGGCCAGTTTGAGCACCCCTTGATTGTCAGTGTACAAGGGAGAAGGTCTTGCTTGTGACATGTGCATGTTAGAAAGCATCCCGCGGAGCCAAATTGCCTCACATGCTGCTTTAACAGTTCCTCGATATTCTGCTTCAGTCGAGGAAAGAGCTACTGCCTGTTGCTTCTTGCTAGTCCATGTTACAGCACCTGTACCCAAACTGAATACATATCCAGAAGTAGATTTTCGGTCATCCATTGAACCTGCCCAAACTGAATCTGTATAACCAATCAGTTTTGGATCCTTGCATCTGCCATACAGAATGCCATAATCTGAAGTGCCCTTAACATATCTCAGCACTCACTTCGTTGCAAGCCAATGATTAGCTTTTGGAGTTGTCATGAAGCAAGAGATGTAGCTCACTACAAAACTGATGTCAGAGCAAGTGGCAGTGAGGTAGATGACACTGCCCACTAGTTGCCTAAATGTTGTTTCATCAACCGAAGGTGAATCAGAGTTGGTTGATAACTTCAACCCCTTTTCCATAGGTCTGGAGGCAAGTTTGCAATCCTGCATCCGAAATTTGTCAAGCAGACTCCGAGCGTATTTAGACTGAGAGAGAAAGATACCATCAACAGTCTGCCAAACTTCAATACCCAAACAATAATGGAGAAGCCCCAAATCTGTCATGTCAAAAGCCTGACACAAATCCTGTTTGATTGCTGCAATCAAATGTGTTGAACTGCCAGTAATGATCAAGTCATCAACATAGACAACAAGAAAGAGAATATCATCACCAGAGTGTTTGACATACAAATTAGTGTCAGAAGGGCTGCGCTGAAAAACCATGATCAACCAAGTACTGATCAATCTTGATATACCATGCACGGGGAGCCTGTTTTAGTCCATAAAGTGTTTTCACGAGCCTACATACTTGATGTTCTTTTCCAGCAACCTTGAAACTAGGAGGCTGCATCATGTAGACTTCTTCCTGCAAATCAACATTGAGGAAGACACTCTTAACATCCATTTGATGAATTGTCCATCTGAATTGGGCTGCAATAGCGAGAAGAAGACAAATTGTGCTCATCTTGGCAGTAGGAGCAAAAGTCTCTTCGTAGTCAATGCCCCCCCGCTGTGTGAACCCCCAAGCGACTAATCTTGCCTTGTATTTATCCAAAGTGCCATCGGCATGATACTTGACCTTATAAACCCATTTGCAATTGATAGGTTTCTTCCCAGGAGGAAGATCAGAAAGAACCCAAGTGTGATTCTTCAGAAGACTATGATATTATGTCTGCATAGCCTTTTCCCACTCTGGAATTCCTTTAGCCTCTGAATATGTATGAGGCTCATAGATGCTGTGTAGGTTGGCCATAAGAGCAAAATTGATTGTGTTTGGCTGGTTGCTCTTGCTGCGAGTTGATCTACCCTCAATGAGTTCATCATTATGAAGATCTTCGATAGTCTTGAGCCACCACTTAGGCCGACAAGTAGAAGTACCAACATCTGGAGTAGGAGAAACAACATCTTCTAGGATTGTTGGAACAACGTCATCTGGATATGAATCCTGAGGAAGATCAGGTGGTGCTATATCATGACCGGTAGACTCCTCATCTTCAGAGTTAGAATGCTCTGAAGCCCTCCCATCAGGGGAACCAAGAGGAAGACGAACACCATCATCAGGAACCTTCATAGGCTGATCCTCAAGGCTGGTTGTAGGAACAAAGGGACCAGTAGTCTCATCAATCACAACATCACGACTGAATATGAGATGATCTGTCTCCACATCAATCAACCTGTAGACCTTGTGATTGTCGCTGTAACCAGTAAACATAAGTTTCTGGCTCTTGGAGTCCAACTTGGCACGCTTGGCTTCTGGAATTCATACATGAGCGGTAGAACCAAAGACTTTCAGATGGCCCACTTTAGGCTTACGTCCTGACCAGGCTTCTTCTGGAGTCATCTTCTTAACGGCCTATGTAGGTGACCGATTCAGGAGGTAGACGGCAGTATAAACTACTTCAGCCCAGTATTTCTTGGGTACATTTCTGTACTCCAACATAGAACGAGCCAATTCAGTAATGGTGCGATTCCTACATTCAACAACACCATTCTGCTGAGGGGTGTATGGTGTGGTGAGTTGTCGTTTGATGTCGTGTTTAGCATAAAAAGTAGAGAAGTCAGTTGAACAAAACTCCCCCCCATTATCTGACCTTAAAGTAACAATGTGAGAACCTGATTCTTTCTCAACCAAGGCCTTATACTGCTGAAATGTACTAAACACATCTGATTTATGTTTCAAAAAGTACACCCACATTTTGTGACTGAAATCATCAACAAATAATAAAAAGTACTTGGACCCAGTAACAAATGGAGTGTTCATTGGTCCACATACATCAGCGTGAACCAATTGAAGTACCTTCGAGGCACGCCAAGAATCACCGTCCGAGAACGGTGTCCAATGCTGCTTTCCAACTTGACAGGCTCCACAAACTCCATGATTTTGAGTTTGGATCTCAGGTAGACCAGCAACCAAACCCTCCCGAGACAGTTGAGAGAGATAATGCACATTCAAGTGCCCATAATGCTGATGCCAAAGTTTGTTGATGGAAGTACTCCTTGTTGCCAGAGCGTGCTCTTGAGAATCACCGGAATCAACAAGTCTATACAGATCATGATCCTCAAGTCCCATAGCAATTGTAGTACGAGTCGCCTTATCAACAATGTTGCAAGTGGATGAACTGAATATAACATCCAACTGAGGAGAATGCTTCATGATCTGGTTGACGGAGAGAAGATTATGTTCCATGCTTGGAACATAGTAGACATCAAGAAAGAGTAAATTTCTTCCTCCAGAATGAATCTAAACATTGCCCTTACCAGCAACGGTGTACTCTTCGCCTCCTCCAAAGATCACTGAATCAGTGAATGGTTCATATTTGGTGAACCAATCTCGACGATGAGTAAAATGCCGAGAAGCCCCTGAATCAATATACTAGGCAAAAGATTGGACTGGATCTACAGTTCGCTTGGCCATAAATGCATAGAATGCAGATTCTTTCTGCTCGGTGTGTTCTGCGACATTTGCCTTTAGTTGAGACCCTCCCTGCTTCTTTTGTTCAGAAGCCATCCAAATTCGACAATCAGCCTTCATGTGACCATATTTATGGCAATAATTGCACTGAACGTTCTTTTTCTTCTTGCTGTCATGTGAAGAACCAGAGCCTTTCGGTTGAGAAGATTGAGCCTTCCCTTTGTTCTTAGCAAAAGATTTGGCAGAGAACGCTTGCCCTGTGGAGGTTGAACTGATACTGCTTCCAAACTGTTGTCGCCATCGATCTTGCTGCAATAGCTTGTTGCAAAGATCTTCAAATTTGAGATCAACATTGGTGGAGGTGATATTCAGCATCTCGATGAAATGCTCATACAAACGCGGAAGACTCTTCAGAGTAATGATGACCATGTCTTCTTCCTCCATTGTTCGACCAATTGCCTCCAACCGATCATGAATGTCCTTAATCTTCATGAGATGTTCTTGTAAGGACATTTTCTCATCCATCATGATGGAAAAAAGCATGTTCTTGAGAAAGAATGCTCTGCTCTTGTTGGAGGTTTCATGAAGGGCCTTCAAATGATCCCAAATTTCTGAAGCAGTTTTGCCAGACAGTACCTGAGGTAGTTGCTCATCTGTGACTGAAAGTTTGATGAGTAGGATGGCTTCCCGGTTGCGTTCATCCCATTTGTCCTGGTCCTTTTCGACTATAGTGGGACGAGCTGAGTTCCCCAAAACGATCTAATCGAGGTAACGATATTCGAAGATCGTAATCATGCGTTGCTTCCAGGTGTTGTAATTCTTCCTGTTGAACTTTTGGCTGCTTTCGAGCATTATGTTCGTCAGAGATGCCATCACATACCCTGAGGTTGAATTGGTGAAGGCAAAACAAAAACAAAAAACGCACAAATTCAAAGAGGAAACCCTAACACGGATTTCGAGGCACGTTGATGACAAAATCCAGAAAATCTGAAGAATACCTAGAAAAGAATGTTGAAAACCCAAAAAAATTTTGGACTACCTAGAAAATCTTGTCAACACCCAATGGTACAACTTTTGAGACACGAAAACCAAGGTACCCAGAAAAAATGGAAGACAACCCAGTTGAGCTCTTGAAATACCCAGTAGGAATCTGCAAGCAAAATAAATTTTCAAGGTAGTTTGACTGGTCAAAACCCTAGGTGAAGTTGCAGGATGCCCTAGCCGCCATGAAAGCTTCAGAAATTGCAGAAAATAGTTGGTAAGTCCACGAAATGGTGACAAATAGAGGGCAGAACCGTAGGCGTCGTGGATAAAGGCAAAAACGACCATAAAAAAAAAAAAAACAAAGTCGCGTCTGAGGGAAATCACGCCGTGAGACTCGGCGGCGGCGGTGAAGAAGCCGTGACGAAGTAGCATAGAGCGTGGCGACAAAGGAAGAAAAAACTCCCAGGTGGCAATGAACTGTGAGGGCCGCGACATATGTAAGAGCAGAAGGCTCCACAATGACCAAGGCAGTGACGACGGCCAAAGAAAAAACTTCAACAACGGCGGTCAGCCAACAGAACACAGTCCGAACTGGCGACGGGAGCTCGACGATGCAGAAACCAAAAGGTCGCACGAAAAGAGAATGCGGCCCGTGAACAAACAGACCCAACAAAAGTCGCACCCAAGACAGGAGTCAAAGTCGTGCCCTTAGCAAGAGACACTTGCCAACGAGTTGCAGAAAAAGTTGCGCCCAGGAGCCCAAAACAAAAAATTGCAATTTTTCACAAGAAAAAAAACCCACGATTTTTTTTCAGACCAAGCAGCCACGAAAGATTCAGGAGCCCAGAAAAAAACACATAGGAAATCCTAGCCTGAAAAAATTCAAATTATGACTTTAGTCAAGCCCACAAATTTTTAGGGTTTTTTTTTTTCTACTGCTCTGATACCATGTTCTGGGAAGAACTCGAAAATTCTTAGTTACCATTAAATTGAAAAAGAGTTACAATATAAAGAAGAGACATAATACTGTAGATATTAATTATCTACCTACAATCTACCTACTGACTACTGTAGAAATAGTAAGTCTACCTAAACTAAATATATTGACCATTAAATATACATAATTTAATATTCTAATAGAAGGATGGATTGCAAAATGCTAAGCTTCCCCTTAGCTAGGTTCTGGATTTCAAACCAACAACATAACTTTACTTTTCAAAATTCAAAGATATGAAACAATGAGCAAGGCGCCAATTTATAAGCTTCAATTGGCAAATGAAGCAATCTATAAGTCCCAACAAGAAATTGTTCCAATTCTTCCAAGGGACACCACGTCTTAAGAGTCACTTTATTTTGAATTTAATGAAATATTATTCATCTCCCTTTTTGGCGTCCAACTTTAAGTTGCACAATAAACATTTAAAAATAAACATTAAATGCATATGAAATTCGACCCCCTTTATGTCGCCTTCATTAAAACAACTTGAAGTCATCAAGCCTAGGCATGGGGTACAACTTCAAAACATAAAATTAACTAAGTGTGAAACTTAGTTCAAAGAGATAGCCAAGACCAACGCCAAAACTGAAACTGATGAACTGTTAAAAATAGCAAACTGATAACTAGCAAGTTGAGCCAAGCTGATAATGATGCCAATGCCACAAAAGGACTTACTAAAAATAGTGAATGCTCAAAATAGTAAGTATACTTCAAAACCATGAGAAAGCCAAACTAAACAATCTCACTACCCAAAATAGAAATGTGGACTGTAGATGATTGAACTGCTGCTAGAATGATATTGCTATAAATAGACTTACCAAAAATAACAAACTGCTATAAATAGTAAGTTTGCAAAGATTCATTTGAACATCAATTGAGTAGTAATCATGACTTACTATAAATAGTAAGTGTTTCCAAACCCCTTCTGAGCACAATCTGGGAAGCCAACAAGACTTACTATAAATAGTAAGTGCTTGGAAAAGTTATCAGATGGAGATGCATGATACACCATTTTGAAGCTCTCTAAAAATCTAGAAAACTCCACCAAACATGCATCAAAAACGCATCCATACAAGCCCTCAAAACTACATCTGAAACCTCCTAAAAAATAGGAAAACCTAATTTTCAATATTGCTTAACCTACGAGTTTCTGAAAATAGGCTAATTCCTCAAAAAGAGCATAGGGCTAAAATGGGGACATTACAGTTCGCCCTTCCCAAAATTGCTTGTCCTCAAGCAATGCCACCACACTCCAAGAAACAGTTTGATCCTTACCATGCCAAAAGGAAACCATCTCTGTAAGGACCCACCATGTCGATGCTGCACCTCATTGATTTCACCAACACAATAAAAATTCCAAGACTATTTTGTCCTCCCTCCAGATATGTAGCCTAATCTAACAACCCTGAAAGTAATGAAAACATAACCTTGCAGCATTCCTTGACCCCAAGGCTTTGAGGAGTCTAAATCTACAATATCAAAGTCTAACACATTCTTGTGCAATAAGGGAAATAATCTTCTTATATCAAAAACATACTCCATATTATAACTTCAAGTAGAGTCACGACAACATATGTAACTCTTCCAATATTTCTTGCAAAAGAAAGAACACCTCCTTGCAATGGATCATCCAACATATCTTCCAAATTCCATGAAGACTTAAAATGCCTTTTGTGAAGCAAACTGATATGATTGCAAGAAAAACTCACAAATTTCACCTCATGAGTCTCCATCTGGTGAACGAAATCAGTTTCCAACTTGCTGCCCAAAGCATTGGTATAGGAGAAAACACAAAGAAGGCAACTGTTAAACATTGAAGAACATCCCATACATGAATTTTGGCTATGCTAAAACAATCCTTTACTCTTTTGAGCCTCAAAATCAGTCCTAATAGTTGACTGAAAGGTCTAAAAATGAAGACACCAATCAACTAACAAGTTTGATTTAAACATTTCAAAATCTGATTCATGAAAAATCAGCATTCCAAACAATAAGCAGCAGCTGCAATATGGAAAGTCTGCAACAAAATAAGCATATTTGCTCATGAATAAGGCTAGTGTCAAAAATCCCATTGTCTCAAATGAATAATTTTTTATCACGATATCCCTCCAAACCTTCGTCTGATAGAAAGAATTTACCATCCAACTGTTGATTAAGGAGCAACCTCAAACACTCTAGTGAA
The DNA here is from genome assembly GCA_007115665.2 of Sequoiadendron giganteum. Taxonomy (NCBI): domain Eukaryota; kingdom Viridiplantae; phylum Streptophyta; class Pinopsida; order Cupressales; family Cupressaceae; genus Sequoiadendron; species Sequoiadendron giganteum. The sequence goes on from CM021101.1 coordinate 145,692,941, forward strand.
TGAGCATAATAACATATGCCGGTTCCACCCTTTTAAGTTTTTTATTTTTCTCTATTCGATGAAGTATGTCAGGATCCCAAGTCATCAGCATTGAAGAACCATTTTTCAGACGGAGAACCGCTCTTAACTGGACCCTCTGATTCAAACGTTCCATCTGAATAGATACCTCTTGAAACTCCAAGAATTATTCAACAAATCTGAATTCAAAACCAAGAGTTGCGAACTTCCAGAGTGATTCAATGAATCCTTCATCAATCTCAATTCTGAAGTCAGTTATTCGCAAAGAAGCTGGAGCAAACATAAAATCACACATAAATCTAACCAATAACCTCATCAAAAATTGGATAAATTATTCATCAAAATGCCAAGAAATTCTTTGTTGTTATTCAAGAAGAATTTCATCATCCCTCCTAGTTTCCTGACTTTCTGTTTCCTGCAAAAAGGATGAACTAGAAGCAGAAGTGGGTTCATCTTTTGGCATCAATTCTTCAGTGTCAAAATATCTTCTTCCTTCAATAGTTTCTGAAGAATTTCCCTCATCATTTTCAAAAAGAGGATTTTCATAAATCCCACTAACACCTTCGTACAAAGGATTATCAAAGCCCTGAAAAACTTGTTGATGAGAATTTGAATGCTCCTGTCTTTCAGGACAGCGTTCCAAGTCCAATGTTTCTTGTATGAGATCAAGCTCATCAAGAATTTTTTGAATCTCGTCAACTCTCCCTTCGTTTTCTTGCTCCCATGAACATTGAGAAGCTGAAATCTGATTCTCTGCTTCTATTAGAGCCTCATGGACTTCCTACAACTTGGCTTTAATTTGTTCATTCCACTCCAATGCCTTGTCAACAATTTTGGCCACTGTCTTTATCACGAATGATGAGCACAAGACGTGACTTGAATTCTTGCAAGGCATTTTTAATTAACTTCATATTAGCAATAGAAATATTACATACATCCGAGCTTCTAGGCACTTTATTAATCGGATCTTCTATTTGCCAATGAATATCATCAAGTTTGGATAAAACTTGAATTTCTTTTCCAATTGTTATAGAACTTGAGCTATACTCTCCTTGAAATGGTTGAGATGGGGTTGGGCTGCTTTGGTGTACAAAGATGTCAAAAATTCTTTCAGCTGTACTCCTCAAATTTTCACGATTTGTTGTACACTTTTCATCATCTCATCAATGGTATCTCCCAATTCATTAGCTTTTTGTCTCAGCTTGGCTTCAAGCAAAGAAAATTATGTTTTGTGTTCACTAGAAACCGCTTCCTCCATGTTGTCTTCAACACAAGATTCAACGTTTGTGAAGGATGGATTTTCCTCTTCAACATTCTTCGTTTTCTCTTGCTGTTCTAGCCAAAATCCTCCTGAATTTCGAAGGTGTAGAAGGAATTCATCAGCTGATAGGATATCATCAACTGAAGACGTTTTTTCAGTCTCAAGATATTCCTCCTTTGTATCTTCATCTTGAGTCTCCTTAGATTTTATTTCCACACCACTTTCTTCATTAGAATGCTTGACTTCTTTATGCGCCTCCAAAACTGTTGTGGTCTTACTACATTCCCCTAAAGAATGCATGGACACTTCTTGGGTCTCCAAAGTAGATGTTGTCTTATTGCATTCTTCCGCAGAATGCTTAGACGAATGCATCTCAGTTGATACCCCTTGAACATTTGCTACATAATCAAAGGGATTCCAACTCTCATTCCCCTCTTAAGTATTAGAATTCTCTTCTTCGTTCTCCACAGTCTTCATCAAAAGAGACTTTAACTTTTCTTCACATTGATGAAACAATCCTTTGATCAAAAACTCGATACTAGGAGAAATTTGCTCTTCTGGCTCATATACGTCCAAGAGAAGTGTTTGGACAATTTGAGGAATAAATTCCATTTCATTAATTGTCAGAACAAGAACATTTCTGACAGCAGCAATAACATCCTCCCCTTGCTCACTCCATGTTGAATTTAAGAGATAATGGAACAATTGATAACTCTGATTTTGCATGTCCAAATCAACTAACAACAAACTTGTTTTGAGCATGGAAAGTGTCTTCAAGATGGTAACTCTTCTTGGAAAAAGACTGTTACCCATTTCATCTAGATCCTGAAAACTTTCAAAAATCAAATGTAACACTTTCTTCATGGTACCATCATCATAAGGCATCATAGGTGCCAGGATCCTCATCATTTCACTAAGACAAGAAGTGACCAACAGATTGACTTCTTCATCAAGATGCATTAACTAATATGGTTGGTTCATGGAGATCATTGCAGGAGTTAATACTCTTTTAATCAAATCGGAAGGTGACTGGTTCACCTAATTCAAACATTGTTCCAACATATGAAGGACATTTGCTTCCTCTTGCACTGACTTACATTCTTCATTGAACCTCTTTCCAACTGTGTAAAGTGATTTAGCCAAACTTGTCTCTTCATTCAAAGCCATGACTTAAACTACCAAGACAAGGTTTCTTACAACTTCTGAACAAGTGTCAACTTCAAAACTTCTGAAGCTGAAACAAAACTCTGTTTCCTTTGGTGTAGCAACAAAATTCATTGTCACTCAACTGTCTCTGAAGCACTGAACTCACAGGATGGCAAGATAAAAGGCTCTGATACCACTAAAATGTTCCCCTTAATTTTTTCCGGATTTTCAACACAATAAACCAGCAGTCAAACACTGATTAGCATTAGATACAAAACCAAATCAGCTCATGAAGCAACCCTCACCAAGAATGTTCACTAGGATCCCAGTATGGACAAGGTGATAGCATATGGTTTGGGGATTGTTAGGAAAATCAGAACTAAAAATACAATTCATCTGTTGAGCAGGCATCCACAAGCGGTGGGAATACTCCACTTATTCAATGGGTGAGATTATTACAAACTTATTAAAGCGGCAAGCCAACCATGTAACCACACTTCCACTTAAACTGTGGGGGGTATACAATCTTCACAACCACTTATTTTGTGGGGGGAAAACAACATTAAAGAAAGATGCTTATTTAAACTCAACACTCAATCATGGGAGTGTAAAACAAACTTAAATTGCAGCAAAGAAAACAACAGTTGTTAGTACTACTAATCAGCTTACAAACAAATAACATACAGCTGCAATATATCAAAGATAAGTTTCCAAAAACAATCAAAGGTTAGAGTATCACTTCCTCTAACTCTTACAACATGAATAGATGAAGAATTGAAACTCAAATCAACATGGTAGTAAAAACTAACTAATCTGATCAGAAACAAAAGGTACAAAAAATCAGACCAACAAGTTGTGAATTCACCAAAATAGATGTATTTTTCTCGAATCAACTCGGAATGCTCCCAAACCACAACCAAATGACAGCTAGGATATAGGCGTCCAATCTTCAAGGAGAAAATAAGCCAATAACAATAACAATAGAAGGAACGTTTCCTAATGCAAGCTCAATGAGATGGTATAGCCTCCCAAGAGGGTCGACTTTCTCTTAAAAAATCAATACTCAACAATAAAATTTGAAACTTTCCAGAAAGAGGCACCCTCCACAGTAGAACAGCATGGGCCAGTACCCAAAATGATAAAAAATTCGATGGCAAAGCTACGAACAGAAATTAGCTTCAGCCATGAACAAACCAGCAACTCAAAAACAGGTTATACAGCAGCAACCTGTTCAATAACATCAGAATTGAAGCTCCATTTGCACTCCAGTGTGATGTAAAGTCTCATAGACCCACCTAGGAAGCCATAGTTTAAGGCTTGAAGGATGGATTGCAAAATGCTAAGCTTCCCCTTAGCCAGGTTTTGGATTTCAAACCAGCAGCATAACTTTAATTTTCAAAATTCAAAGATATGAAACAATGAGCAAGACACCAATTTATAAGCTTCAATTGGCAAATGAAGCAATCTATAACTCCCAACAAGAAAGTGTTCCAATTCCTCCAAGGGACGCCACCTCTTAATAGTCACTTCATTTTGAATTTAATGAAACATTATTCATCTCCCTTTTCGGCGTCCAACTTTAAGTTACAAAATAAACATTAAATGCATATGAAATTCGACCCCCTTTATGTCCCCTTCATTAAAACAACTTGAAGTCATCAAGCCTAGGCATGGGGTACAACTTCAAAACATAAAATTAACTAACTGTGAAACTTAGTTCAGAGAGATAGCCAAGACCAACGCCAAAACTGAAACTAATGAACTGCTAAAAATAGCAAATTGATAATTGGCAAGCTGAGCCAAGCTGATAATGATGCCACTGCCACAAAAGGACTTACTAAAAATAGCAAATGCTCAAAATAGTAAGTATACTTCAAAACCATCAGAAAGCCAAACTGAACGATCTCACTGCCCAAAATAGAAATGTGGACTGCAGATGATTGAACTGCTGCTAGAATGATATTGCTATAAATAGTAAGTTTGCAAAGCTTCATCTGAACATCAACTGAGCACTAATCATAACTTACTATAAATAGTAAGTGTTTCTGAACGCCTTCTGAGCACAATCTGCGAAACCAACAAGACTTTACTATAAATAGTAAGTGCCTGGAAAAGTTATTAGATGGAGATGCATGATACACCATTTTGAAGCTCTCTAAAAATCCAGAAAACTCCACCAGGCATGCATCAAAAACCCACACATACAAGCCCTCAAAATTGCATCTGAAACCTCCTAAAAATAGGAAACCCTAATTTTCAATATTGCTTAGCCTACGAGTTTCTGGAAACAGGCTAATTCCTCAAAAAGAGCGTAGGGCTAAAATGGGGAAATTACATAAATCTAACCATTGTGTGTATTATAAATTTGATAATGATTGCATACCCATTATTGTTTTATACATAGATGATATGTTGTTTATTGGGAATGGTAAAAGTATGATTTCAGATTTGAAATTATAGTTGTTAGCACAGTTTGAGATGAAAGACCTAGGTGCAGCTAGGTACATTCTAGGAATGAAGATCATGAGAGACAGAGCTAACAAATTGCTTCGGTTAAGCAAGAGCAAGTATGTGAGCTCGATGTTGGGGAGATTCAACATGGTAGATTGCAAATAGTTAGTTGTTCATGTGATGCAAGGGACGAAGCTTTCTGTGAATGATTGTCAAAAATATACTACTGAGATGGATGACATGACCAAAGTACCATATGCAAGTGCAGTTAGGAATCTGATGTATGCGATGGTGTGTACGAGACCAGACATTGCCCAAGCAGTGGGAGTCCTTAGCCGTTTTATGGCTAATCCTGGATGGGTGCATTGGGATGTGGTTAAGAGAGTATTCAGATATTTACGAGGTACTTCAGAGTATGCCTTGTGTTTTCATTGTTATCCTACTGGACCTCAGCATTTTGTGAGTATTCATGGATATGTGGAATCAAATTGGGCAGGTGACATTTGTTAGTTTTTCTTAGATCAGATTAAACAATGAAAGCACTTAATATAATTGCAACATATAAGACAATGAACACACAAAGATACCCTCTTGAGGGAGAAAAACCTAGCAAATATATATCGCTTATATATATATAACAATGGCAGAAATCTGCTTACAACTCAGGCCCAGCAATGGCCAATAATGAATGCAATGAGGTCGCACCTCTTCTAGATACACAAGATACAAATGAATATGTTCTTCCTTGAAATCGGACCTGCTGCTATAAAGTGTGAATTCTGCTCTTGAAGATAGATGCGAACTTGCTTGAATCGAATGTGTTACAATGACAAAATGATCTTGTATTTATACAACATAAGCCGCCTCTTCACTTAGGTCGACCTCTTTAGAGAAACATAATAAAAGATAAATATATATTAAAGTCAGCTCAAGCTAAGACAACATATGCGAATCATAAAGGGTCGGCTCTTGCATTTATAAATATTGTGATCATGAATTAAATAGCCGAAGGCTACTCATTTAATTCAAGTGCTTTTTCTTCTAATTTGTGCGAATGAAGTGCAAACCATAGTTGCTATAACATCAACAACATTGAAAGCAGAAGATCCACCAATGGTTACGTGTTTATGATGTTGGTGGTGCTATCAATTGGATGAGTAAGCGGCAAGTTGTAGTCGCATTGTCCACGATAGAGGCTGAGTATATGGTGGCCACTCATGCTTGTAAGGAATCCATTTGGCTTAAGAGATTGTGTTCTGATATTGGTTTAGATGCAAGACAGATTACTCTTTGTTGTGACAGTCAAAGTACAATTTGTCTAGCAAAGAATCCTACCTTCCATGCCAAAACAAAGCACATCAATGTT